>CAACVS010000439.1:65642-78899 GCA_900660405.1 Pseudo-nitzschia multistriata
AGTATCTGTTTCAATAAAGTCTCATACTGGCTCATTCCAGCATTAATAGCATCCAATGCAGACTCTAAGCAGCAATAGACTTCTTGAGCTCAAGTGTTGCACATTACTTGGTCATCCAGATTCTCTGGCATACTGCTGGCAGATCCACTGTGGATATTGGATAGTAGGCCAAACAATTTACTCACACCCACCTTTTCCTTAGAGATTTTGTACAGAGAAGAACTGATTACATCAACTCTATCACCTTTACAGTTGAAGTATTGAAAAACAATAGACTATTGCCAAGATGAGTCAGAAGTTTCAAAGATGTGATGGTGCCTCTTTTTTACTCCTTTTAGCACCATAGAATACAGGACACTAGTCACTCCTAGTACTATCTCTTGATGTATGACAATTTTGACAGAAAACCTTCAGATTTGTGGAGCCATATATTGGGAAAGTGTTTTTGATAGTAACGTCATTCTCAGATTATGAGGATGATGAAAAGCTGATGTTTACTGTTGGGGAGGTGCGTATTTTTCATGCATGCACCATAGAGTTGGGTAACTTTGAGGTTTAATGAGTGTCAAATCAAGAAACATCTTCTCAAAAAAAGAGTAATGGTGGATAATTAATAAATTTATTCTTTGTTAAGAATCTAACAGTAGGCGCCAAATATTTGATGGTGTTGAGTGTGCAAAATACCCAGTACACCTGATCTGGCTTGTCCAAAAAAATAAGATGCACTTTAGCAACCCTTCTTCTTGTGAACATTCTTACTTGAAAGAAGTATGGTGGTGGTTGTTGATGTAGTAAAATTAAATGGTGGTGCTGTTGCTGGTAACCAGTTCAATGCAATAATCAGCAACTTAATGCACTGAAATGTACTATAGTGTGAAGTTTTCACTATCATGGTATTGGAAATGTTACTCCAACACAATTCAACTATTGATGATTAATACTACTACTACTAGTAGTAGTAGTGGTGGTGGGAGTGCAAGTAGTAGTAGCTGCTGGAAAAACACACACCACAGCTAGTAGATATTTTGAATTTGCTGGTAGTGGTTCTTATTGTGAAAACAAAATGATCACTAGTACTACTTCTTCTTGACTAGTGATCAACTTCTTCTTCATTGAATCTTTGTGCTGTTTGTTTGTACTACATTACCACCAATAACAACTTGGATCTGACTTGATTGAATAATATGATTTGATACTTCTTCTACAGAGAGACATATATGAAGTGGATCATAATATCATACTTCATTTTTGCCTTGTCCAAATGGATACACATGAAGAACTAGATCACATGACAATAGAATGAAAAGAATGGATAAATTGAAACTTACAATGCTGGGAGAGCAGCAGCTGAAAGTAGTTCAAAGAATGACTGAAAACAATGGATGTGAGACCAAGAGCTTATCCATACTAGCTAGCATTTTTCTGAGGTCCTTAGAGTATTGGTCAAATTCTTTGTATGCTAACACATTGAACTCTGGGAGCAGCATCATAAGGACCTCCACAATCACAATATTTCTCAACAGCACACCCTGCAGCAAGAAAAGTGATTGACAAGAAAGTTCAACACATCCTGTCCTCTTCACTCCACCATTCCCAAACTTCTTATCCATCTGAGGACATTCTCTTCCCTCTTGAAAATGAAACCTTCATATCCTATGCATCCAACAACACATTTTCCCACTATATTAGAGTATAAGAAGACAATCTACAAATCAACGYCCACTCACTTCCCTTTGTTGTGCAATAACAGATATTCCTCTCTCTGCTTCTCCAACCCTGCATGAAAGAAAGTTCTTGGAATAGCAATTTGCATGGTCAATTCCTTTCAAAATGAGTTTTACTTTAAATTTTAAGGGGACAATCAAAAATGTTGCAGTAGAGACTCTGTATGAGGGGATAAAATTGTCTATTGTTAACAGCTTTTGCTGCCAGGACTGCTAGTCATAGATTGGTAAGAAAAGTCCTTGGACACCAAAGGACCAGCTAGTGATTTTTACAAACACATACCTAGCTAATGTTCTGAATGTTAAACTTGTAATTTCTCTCAGTGATTACAAGGCCATAAATTTTTTTTTCATAATAGTTCTGGTATTCTTTGGAATGCAAGAAGAAATGAATATTCTGATAGATCCAGTAGAAATCATAGACACGTGGCTGGCCAAAAGAGAAGATGAGCTGAATAGGTCACTCAATCACCCAGTCCCAAGCAATTGTGTGTGATGTGTTTGTACGAAAACAAGGACGATATATGATCACAAGAGTTTTTTCTTACACCTTGGAGCAAATAAAATATTTCAGTGGCAAAATGTAAAGCCTGTAAAAGTTTCTTGTACCCTGGGATTTACTTCTAACAGAGYACTTCCTTTACCATACGACAATATCTTTCCTCATGTYCGGCTTCCCATTGTACTATTAACTTTTGGCAAAACCATGTGACCACACCGCTCTAACAAAAATAACAGCGTACACTTTGTCATTCTACCTATTCACGTTTTCATGGTGATCAGAAACAAGTCGCCATTGCTAAAATGCCATGAGAGGGGACTGGTGTGCTCGAGAGGGTTCCTGACTCAKTAGAAAATATGAGTTCAAATTCATACTCGTAGTACTATTTCGTTGCAGAACGGGGACAACTTTGTATGAGCCCAAAATGAGTTCCTGAAAACCGTTCTTTCCTATCAAGCGATAAGGGAAAATGGCCCGTGGATATGAAGTGCACAGATCGACTAGGAAAAGAGACCTGCGCTGTGCTAACTCCGATCAAATGGTACAACTAATGAAGACATGAAAGACCACAGGATTCCATCGTTCCGAACGCGCAACCAACTCTGAAATAGAAAGTGTGATCTTTCAACAGGTATACCAATCCATTGACATACTTCCACTCGTAGAAAATCGAGTTTACTSAGTACATGCGTGTATCATCCCGATTTCTACGAGGCAATCAACCCGATCACATCGAACAGCACGTAACATACAATCACCCGCTCATCAGTTGGTCTGGTTTATTCAGATTCCATTTTAGATATTCATTGCACGACACTAGAGAAGAAAACGGAACGGGACCGCGAGATCATTAAAAAGCTGTAACCCAATTGTAGACAAATCAAATCCCAAAGACTACCATTACTGCTTGGATCCCCTTAACGCAGAAAACTATCCGTTTGTGCTTTGAGTCACGACGATTTACAGCCACAACTTCAAAGTTTCACATTTAAGCAACAAGGCGGGAGGGAATAAGAGAGAAGAATAGTGAGTAGAACCTAGTACCTGTCATATCCACCCCCGCCACCACGTCCACCGCCGTATCCATCGTCATAACCTGTTTCAAGTTGGTGCGGGAAAAGGACGTAGAGGTTAGATAAAGCAAGCAAAATGGCATGTGATGTTTCTTGTCAATGGAAGTCAATCGTTACACTGGGCTCACCTCCTCCTCCTCCTCCTCCTCCTCCGTAGCCACCACCACCACGGTATCCGCTGACATTTTAGTCGACAAATGGGAAATAATGATAAGATTAGAACGCAACAAACGACTTCAACAACAATTGCATCATGGCCATTCAAAGTTCTTACCCACCACCGCCACGGTCGTCGTACCTAGTGTGAATTTCGAAGTAAAACGATTGACGAATGGACGGAAGATGTGAGATAATGCAGTTCTTGGCTTCGTGGTCTCCTATATTTCAAGTCACGCCATATTCTTACCCTCCGCGGTGACCACCACGATCACCATATCTAAATTTGAAGAGGATGAAAATTGATGAAGAATTAGTTCATGCAAGAACATGATGGTAATTTCATTACAATAAACATTGTTGATGCAATCAAAAAAAGGATTGAGTTTCGGACTGGTCTTACTTACCCTCCATCGCCTCGGTCATCGTAACGGCCGCCTCCGCCACCATATCCACCGCGGTCATCGTAGCTACGAGGATAAATCAAGCAAATGCAAACATAGTAACGAGATGAGAAATCATGACATCGAAAAATAAATCTATTCGAAGAACTGAATCGTCGTAACTGATGATAGCTGAATCATTGATAGAATATCACGAACCTTCCACGTCCACCGCCGTATCCACCTCCRTAACCACCGCCGTATCTATGACGACCAAAGGCGAATACACACAAACAAGCTTGATCAGAAATTGACAACATAACAGCATCGATGCGAACTATACATATGAATGTCACGTGGACTTACCCACCGCCGCCTCCGTCGTGGTTGTAGCCACCGCCACCACCACCACGGTAGCCACCGCCGCCACCACCTCCTCCGCGAGGTTGTGCTTCGTTTACTCGAAGAGTTCTTCCATCGACTTCTTGTCCATTCACTTTGTTGCAAGCAACTTCCGCCTCAGCAGCGGGCATTGTGACGAAAGCAAATCCTCGAACTCTTTTAGAGTCACGATCCATAGGCATGAAACAATCAGTGACCGTTCCGAACTCTTCGAAGATGCGTCGAATTTCCGACTCGGGTGTATCGAAGGAGAGGTTTCCGACGTAAAGCTTKACTTCATCTTTCCCGGMGGAGTTGAATGTTCCCGAGCCACCAGGTCCAGATGCTCCACGTTCTCCTTTGGGTCTTGATTCATTCACACGAATGGTTCTACCATCCAATTGAGCTTGATCCATCTTCGAGATAGCCTTCTCAGCAGCGTCGCGAGTTGAAAGTGTCACAAAGCCGAAGCCACGAGGACGTCTAGTGTCACGCTCGACTGGCAAAAAGACATCAGTTACAGTTCCAAACTGAGAAAACTCATCACGAAGACGCTGTTCGTCCGTTGCTGAAAAAAAGAGGAAACCATTWTAAGTGAGAGGCTAGAAATTCAATCAGCCTAGACGCATGAAATTCTTGTAAAGTGACGCACCATAATCGAGATTTCCAACGTAAAGTTTCACTTCATCTCCACCACCGGCGCCAGCGGCATCGCCACTATTGTTAGCTGGTGCACTGCCTCCATCGCCACCTTCATCTTGCGAAGCAGCTGGAGCTTTATCATCGCCACCAGCAGGAGGGTAATCTTGGTCCTTATCGGCAGGGGCATCACTGCGTTCGGGAGAGCGAGAACGTTCACGATCACTCATAGTTACTTCGAATAGGTTAGTTATCAACTTGTCCGGTCACTTTCCTGTCCTACGAGAGCCTTCTTAATACTCAGATACGGTCAGAAGTGTTGTCAACAAAATGACAACATAGAGCACGTACGACTGCTGTACTTTTATTGGTACAAGTACCCGTACAAGTACTGTAATGTCAAGTAGAGAGGTATTTTTGGTATTTTTCGTGAACAAAAATCATGGACATTTTGGATTTGAGGATCTCAATGGCTGCTAGCTGGCTGTTGCTAGCTGCTCCTAGTAGCTGCAAATTTTTGTGCATGCCAATTTCAGCAAAACTACTGTACGTACGGTACTGTACGTACTTCGTGCGCAAGCAAGCAAGTCAGGCAATCGATGCAGATTCAAATGGAACGAGTTCATACACAGGGGTCATAATTTCGAAGGCGTGAAGTGTGCGACGGATCGAAGCGAAAACGTTACTACCGGTACGCGTTGCGGATAAATTGAAACTACGTTTCACAGGGCGTTCTGAATGTTAGAAATAAAGTTCCAAATGTTTATTTATTTAACTTTTTCTGCATTTTTTGGAATTTTTTTGGAGTTTCCATGATTTTCACTTGTGTAGACTGCAGTACAAATCCTACACAAAATAAGACTGAAATACCAAAAAGAGTTTTAAACAACTACTTTATAAAACACCTTTTCTGCTCATTCATTTCTCTCCTTGTAATATCCTGCACGAAATAACGTGTACTTTGTAGTAGTATTCTTTAGTAGTGTTTATTAGATTGCTCTAATTAGTATTGTGAGACTAACTAATGAATATACTGAATTGCTCAAAGGATTCACCACTTACACAATCCTTCGTGTTGTGCTAATCCTTTCATTGCAATCTGTAATGTAATCGACAGTAGAAATATACATCCAAGCAGTACAAGTCAAGTGTGTGTTCCTNATATCCAACCAAGAAAATATAAAACACTCCATACCAGAATGTAAACTATAAACCAAACCAACATATTTACCAACATAAAATAATCATATTACTAAGATGGATGATRATGATTCTTTTTCTGTGTGATGGTTGACAACAATTGTTCGTACTATGGTCATACTCCTAAGAATGATGCAGACCTATCTGACAACAGTGGTGGTGGCCTGCACCCTCATTGTACTTGGAGCCCCTCCCAAGATGACCATGGACCCATATCTGATCATCAAAAAGTATGCTGGGTGTCCCTTGGTATCCTCCTCCCAATGTCCACCAGTATGATACAGCACTTGGAGGAGGTGTGACCACCCCAGGTCATGCCCATGCTGTAAGCAATTCATTGGATGGGTACACTAATAAGGTGGAGGAGTTGGAGTGTTTGTTCTTGTTCTTGTTTGATGGAAAAATTCTTCAGATGATAGTAGCAAATGAGTCCAACCGGTGTGCGTTTGAAGATTGGGTGACAGAAGTTGAAGCTGCTGATGCTAATGGAAGGGTAAAGAAGACAAAGATGCTCAAGCTCTGTGATGTCACCAATCCCAACAAACAAAAGTGTGTTCTACATTCAGTCAAAGACCAATGGAACTTCACTTCTGGTTACATCCTTGCATGGCTTGGTATTTGCATCTGCTACGGGGGTTTGGGTGGTTCAAAACAATCTCCCCAAATTCTTCGGACTTGTCTTGAGGATGGTGGTGTGTATGGTCCCATGGTCAGGAATACAATGAGCAAGAATARAWGYGGCTTTGTTAAATGATATATTCATTTTGGTGACAACAGAAGAAAAGCTAATGATACTGGTTGCTTGACAGAGTGGTACACTCCTGCTACATACTAATTATCATTAGCCTAGCATGTGACAAGTTTATGAAGGAATAGAAGATATACAAACCAAAACAAGTTTCGATCTCATCTTGGCATTGCATTGATGAATAGAGGTATTGAAATGGACTTGAAAGCTCCATATGATGAAKGTTCTAAGCCAGAGTGGATGCCTCAGACTTCAAAGAATGGAAAATATCACCCTTGCAATTGCCGGATTTGTTTCTTCTGTGTGAACAAAAAAAAAACAGCACCATTGCTCATGGAAAGGTAATGTCAAAGCCACATAAAGAAAGATGCAGTGGCAAGTATCAAGGAGTAAAGAGGAATTATTGTGTTATCTGTGTAGAAGAAGCAAAGCATAGGTATCCTACTAACTCATAAGAGAAGAGATTGAGGAAGTTACCAGCACGGATTWGTATGAATGTCAAGGAATGGTTGCAGAAGTTGCAATGTTGCTGTATGTAAAGAGCATTGGAGTAACTTCAACCATCAAGTGTAGTGGTGTGTTATAAATGAATATATTTAGTATATTTGTTAAAATATATTCTTRTAATRTTGTTTATAGTGATGAGAGGGGTGTGATAAGTGGAGTATCAGTGTAGTAGTACTAGTAGCAACAAAAAATCCTAAATTTTCCAGGTGGCAACATTTGGCAACACATGACGGGAAAAAGTTAATGTATGGAATGTTAATTTTTATGTAGGCCTACATAGATCCTAGTATTATCCACATTCTTCATTTSGTAGCGCCCTAGCATCATAACAAACCAATAAATAATTTTGGAGGATGCCTCCCCTGCTAACTTTCAGACTGTTAAGCAGAGCATTCAGTRTGCTAAATTCCTCAAGCAAAAACCACAGTAAGCATTTCTACATAGCCTACGCTGCTAACATTCAGAATTTTAAATTCTTAACATTTGGAACTTTCTTTCTAGCATTCAGAACACCCTGTTAAACGTAGTTTCAATTGATCCGCAACATGTAGTGGCAAGTTGCAAAACACTCATACTGCGTGTAYGTGGTACCGCAAAACGACAATTGAAATTAGATTAATTGAGGCAATGGGAACATTAATTTAACATTCAGAATGTTAGAAATTAGAAATATCATTCCAAATGTTGTATTAACAGAAGGACCATGAGTACGTAGAAGATGCAATCCTAGTATTCCAGTAATCGGCATTCTCGAATGTGGTAGTGCCCTACCTACCAAAAACAATTATTTGGGTCTTGCACATAGTACCTTAAAAAACAGGGAGAAGAGGACGCCTCCMTTGCTAACTTTCAGACTGCTGTTGAGCAGGAGAGCATTCAGGACGCAAAATTGAAGCAAGAAAAACCTCAGTAGTTATTTCTACACAGCCTAAAATGCTAACATTCTGAATGTAAAATTAATGTTYCCAATGCCTCAATTGACATAATTTCAATTATTATTTTATGTGTAGTATTCAATGCTCAATACATACATACCGGTATCAATACTATGGATGATATCATGGCAAGTGATTGCTGCACTTAGAAAGTGGTTCCCATCAACAATTTGATGATGCCATCCTTAGTGCAGTAGAACACAGTACAAAATCCGAGGTAGTTTGCAACTATTCTGGTGGTGGAGAACCAATCAAACTATGAAATCTAAGATCAATCAGAATGAAGATTGAGTGATGTGTGAATCGAATGAGTCAATTCACTCACACAAGTGAATAAAACGAGTCAAGTTGATTGTGTGGATCCACAGGATCAAATGAGTAATGAATGTAGAGTGTGTATGAATCATAGATATGTGTCATATGTATGTGTCGTAGATATGGATCATACCMATGATCTGATATTCTACAGACAGCACCCTCCTGTGATCTGTGATGTGTAAATTGAGCAGATCAGAGCAGAAAAGACAAGGAAGGAGGATATCAGTTGGGTGGAACAAGAGCAAAGTGCCCAAAGAGTTGGTGTACATGGCAATTGTGAAGGACCCAGCCAAGAGGTTTAGTGAGTGCATCTGCAGGGTTGATTTTACCACTGATGAACTGCACCTTGATATATAAGCCTTGTTTCCAAAAAAAATCTTGTATTGCRAAGTATGGTATGTCAATGTGTCGTGATTGTTTGGTTGGAATTCCTGAGTTTAAAATTTTTATTGTAGCATCATTGTCTTCATACAATGTTGTTGGTTGTTGTTGAGGAGGTTGGGGTTGAAAATATTCTATGAAGCATTTGGACTGGTTCTCTAGTAGGATCAGTGAGGAAGATATCAACAGTAGTATGAAGCACATGAGGAAGTATCAAAGGGAGTCTCAGGGAGRTACTGGAGATCACAGTAAAGGAGATGGAATCCACATTTTGGAAGTTCTAATTTCCCACCAGAGCACCAGAGAAGATCATGCCATAGTTGTGCATCTGACCAAAGTCTGTCTAAGAGTTCTGCAAGGGAAGCATCTGGGGGTGAAGCTGTGATGACAGTAGAGTCATCAACAAAACTAATGATTCACACTGAGAAGGAGAGTGTGCCATCTGGTCTGGACTGGAGAATGTTATTCCACAAGATTCAGTGTTGTGAGCCTCAAACAATCTGCTAGACAGGAGAGCTCAACYGACAGGATTGTTGGCAGAAGCTTACCCAGTACCAGTCCTACTGAATGATAATCTCCAGAGGATTAAGACTAGATCACCTTGACAACTTCTTGTAAATTGCAGGTAGTACCTCATCAAGTAACATCTGCTTATACACCTCTCCATTGACGTTTTGTGGTTTTGTAATTAGGGTTCCTGCAGGATGGTTGACAGAGGTTTGTTTTGCTGGTTCTTTCATGACAGAGGGCCAAATACCAGTCATATATTGGTTGAGGTATTGCTTGCCATATTGCCACTTGCTGTATTGCCACTTGCTGTATTGCTGCTTGCTGTATTGCTGCTTGCTGTATTGCCGCTTGCTGCTTGCTGTATTGCCGCTTGCTGTTGTAATTGCAGGAGTATCGCTAGCTCCAAGGAGCTCAATTGTATTAGTTATCATTTTGCTGTCTGTTGATTTGCTTTAGAAAGGATCAAGGGGGGGAAGTGAGTTTTAAAAGCAGCAGCAAATCAAGGCACAAAGAGAGGATGCATCGGTACTTTGACTGTCACTTGATTGTTGCAGTGACATGGCCCAGAAGCAACAGCAACACAAACCGTTTAAAGGCACCAAAAGCAAGGTGAGTCAATGGATCCCTTGTGAGTGAAGGCAACGGAGACACAAGGCAAGTGGATTGATCCCTTCCCCTCCCCTATCAGTGCAAACAATGGAGGCAGAAGGCAAGTCAATGGATCCCTTAAGAGTGGAGACAACAGAGGCATGAGGGAGTCAATGGATTCCTATCCCTTCTTAGTGGAAAGCAACGGACRGCAGACCAGTCAATGGATACCCTATCAGTGGAGACGCAAGGCAACTTATTGGYGCTTCCCCCTGTTAGTGGAGACAAAGGAGGTGTGTTCTTGGCACGTTGGCAGTTCCCCCCTGTTAATGGAGACAACAGAGGCACAAGGCAAGTTGATGAGACACTTGAGGTGCAAAGAAGGAACCTTGAAGAAGGCAAAGAATCTGGTCTTAGTCAGTTRAATGGAAAGAAGTGAGTGGAAAAGAGGAAATCAAGAGGTGTGATAAAATCAAGAGTGAAAATATTGCATGAAAAAACACTGGGGACATATTTGCACTATGCACTTTTTTCTCTTCGCATCATCTCTCCAGCTCCAAAATCTAAAAACCACATGAAAACTGCATGCCTCTGGAGTCATTTTTTGCTTCCTCTAATGACCCACTGAGACTGCATAAGAATGTTCCTTGCTTGATAATATACAAAAGACTAGCTTCCTATTCCTCCAAGTCTGGTCCTTAAATGAMCCATAGAACCCTTTCAACCTGTAAAACTGAAAATCATATGCTAAAATGGGATCTCTATAAGTAGCTATCACAAGTACCTTTAACTTTATTAAATCTTCACAACTATATACTATTATAATAGATCTCTTAAGTGCAAAAAGGCACTAAYTGCCCAAATATTGAGCTTACTTCAGTATCAAGTTGCTTAGGGTACTATCATTCTTGGACAGAGGAATTATTAGATAACGTTTCACGTGAAATAATACCTCACAGTTGATTGGTCTACTTTGGTGGCAGTGGAAGTTGAAGGTGTCAGCACTGTATTTTCAATTTAGTCGCATGCCACCAGCATCTGAGCTGGCATCTTATTCCCGTAACTTTATTGGTTTCAGATATTTCTTACTACAGTTCAAAACCCTACTGGCTCTACCTCAAAAAACATCCTATTGGAAAGTTTCTTGAAAATCTAACCCCTAGAACCCCCCCCTTCCTCTTCCAGAACCAATTACAGTAAAAACTATTTTAGTCTTTTCTTAATGTTTTGAATTCCATGATTTCAACCATTGGGTGATTCTGGTCATTACAGACGTGCCAAACTGGTACATTTAGCATTTTAATTACCTATATCATATCGTGGGCCATGCGTTTCCTGCCAAAATTTTCGTATATTTTTTAATATCAGATATACAGTGCTGTATACCTCTCAATACTCTTTATCCCCCTATATCACTGAATCCATCTTTTTACTGGGATTCAATTCATGTGCTTATCATTGTCAAGTGTCTGTTGGGGACAAAGTTATAGCTGTTTGGCTGAGTTGACTGTAACTTAATGCCCTAAGTGTTTTTTGTATTGTGCTTCGATTTTGGGCCATCTAATTACCGTGTAATGACTCATGGGATTCAAAGTTGGCTTGTACTGCAGTTTACAATGTGCACGTGCAAGCAAAACTATTTCGAACACTATTTGATCGCACAAATGTGGGATTCAAAAATTCAGCACGTGCTGGCTGTAAACTCCAGTACAAGCCAATTTTTTAATCCCACGAGTCATTACACAGTAATTAGATGGCCCAAGAGGTACAATATTATCGTACATTTGCTGGCCAACTCTATACGATAGTAATAACAGGAATCATTTTTTCAACAGACAGATGATGAGGTAGGCAGGCTACATTCCAATTCTTTTTGGGAATTTGGAATTAAACCCTCATACTATTTTTTGCAAATAAATTAGTACCTTGATCAAAAACAGATTATTCATTTTTAGAGACATGCTAGCAATAACTTAATTTTGCACCGTAGTAAGTATCTGCATGTTAGTGAGCCAATAAAATAATTTGAAACATTTTTTTAACTCTAAWAATGACCCTAACAGCAATTTTGTGAGTGTTTGTGTGGGGACCATCGAAAACCAGCCAGAATTTCACTCTCCAGTAGAAAAATTGTGTGTGGAAACCGCTCAGGGACGACGTTACGAAATGACATGTTACTGCGTACTCTAAGCTACTGGAGCCATGACTATTCTGACTAAGTCAAAAAAGCAGAAATGGTAGGCGATCATCCTCAATCCCACATACAGTACTATCAAACCATTGGTTACATTGATTAATTTTGGGGGTATCTGGGAAACTAATTTTTCCTTCATTTTATTTCATCCTACCTAAAAGCTACTTTGAAGTTACCAGAAAGTTACCTAAAAGTTACCTAAAAGTAGATTTAAAGTAGCTTTGAAGTTATTTCCCCATCCCCCTAAGTAAAAAATCATATTTTTCATGAATGTATATATATATATATGAAATAGAATGTCATCCAACGGTTACCAAAAAGCTAGTACTTTGAAGTCACTTTATTTCTACCTTAAATCTACTTTATTTCTACTATAAATCTACTTTTCCCCCCCTAATTGGCTACGGTGCACTGCATTGCACTTCACTATCTTTAGTGCCCATAGCCAGTAACCTTGAAGAATTCTTACAGCCCTGGGACGTTCGGTATTGATGATTTTACCATGTACTTTCACTACTAGACCCGTTACTGGAATGGAATTAGTATATGTCACTTAAGACACTACTTAGACCCATTTGAACAGTCCCACAAACTAAGTATGAAATTYGATACTCAAGGGGGGGGCTGGGAAAATTGAAAAACATTTCTGGTAGCGTAGCATATATTATGGTAGCATTTATGGTAGCAATTTGGTAGCATTTTATGGTTGTAATCTGGTAGCAATTATAGCTACCATCTGGTAGCAATTCTGGTAGCCGGTAACGGTTATGGTAGTAAAGTATGAAAACACTGTAAAGTTTCTGGTAACTGTTCTTTTAGTATAAGTAATGCTCACATTACGGGGATGACAATTTTAAGTCCTTGCCTTGTTCCTTGTTGTGGGACTGTTTAAGCTGTTTAAACTGCTTGTTGCTACTGGTCCCTGGACTGCTTTTCGCTGCTCATTAAAGCAGTAGCAACAAGCAAGCAACAGCAACAAGCAAGCAACAGCAACAAGCAAGCAACAGCAACAAGCAAG
>CAACVS010000439.1:84667-112429 GCA_900660405.1 Pseudo-nitzschia multistriata
CACTGAAATCACGTGTTAATTCCACAAAAGTGTGAAATCCGGCTGTATCGAACACAATTTTGATGCTTTGAATCAATATTTCCGAGCTCCGTCAGAGCTTCCGTCCGACATTTCCAAGCTCCGTCAGAGCAATTTCCAAGCACTCTAGCTCAGTGGGAAACCACTCCCAAATTGCTAATAAAAAACTAGACACGATGATATCTGACTGGACTAATATGCATACACTTGAACGCCAGAGTAAGAAATCCAATCCAGGGGCTGATTGAATTTCAATCTGGCATCGTGAGTGCCCCTCAAGCATCTGCTTGCAGCTCTGGCTAAAGCAAATCCAATTCTTGATTTAACTAGGCTGCACACCTGAGAGTACTGCCTCCCGCATTTGGCAGCAAGTTTGGCACCAAGCTGTTTGCGTGCTGCAATTGCTTCTTTGCCTTCCATACCATCAATGGAGTAGACCAGGGGAGTGAAGTGGCAATGGGCTGCATGGCACAGATCCAAGTACTTTTTCTTCTTCTCTTCTTTCATGCTGTTTGAGCACCTGCCAGGGAGCAGTCTTTTTGTAGGAATCAGCATCGGTATCAGTGATTCTGACATCAAACACTGCGGATGTGCCTCTCTTCCAGAAGTTGTACATGGAAAGATCTCCTCTAAGGTCTTTTGGGGGGGGTTTGGTGTTGCGTTGGCTCTTCTTCTTCTGAGATGTGGGCTGATAGTTGGGTATTCTGGGTTCATCAGTCACACAGCTTGGGATCCAAGCCTCTGCACACAGTTGGTGCAATTTGCCGGCGATGTCATTGTGCCGTTAGMCAATGAATCCGCCCTTGGGGCAGGTCATGGCGTGTTCCACTGTAAAGTCAGCACTGCAGCTGTCGCATCTGGCCGGGAGGTGCTTAGGGGTGAGGCCAAATCTGAGTTCCAYGGTGCAGGCAATTTCAGAGACGCAGCCGTGTAGGGCGGCATCATCGGCATAAAAGGGGAGGACCACGTCCRGGAACTGAACTCTGAGCATTTTAGAGAGTGGAACCAAAGCCAGGCCATACAGAATTATCGACAGAGGATCCCCCTGTGTAACACCATCTTTTGAAAGAAGAATAGTGCTAGGATCCTGTGATGATCTGCCTCTGAGAATCAGCTGAGCGGAGTGGCAGTAGCAATTAAAGCAAAATTGTGCACCTGTYGGCCAGAGGTGTCGAACAGTCCAAAACAAAGCCTTGGGACTGATTTCATTGAAGCCATTGCGAATGTCCACTAGTAGTGTGTCCTCTGGGTCCTCTGGATCCAAGGGGTGCTGCTGTGGCTGGGGAGTACYGGTGATGGCGGGAGCTCCAGAGGCTGGTGGTCTGGCCGTCTGTTCTGCTGGCTGGCTCGGTCGGTGGGACTGTCTGGCTGTCGCCCAAGTGTGGGCYTCCTGGATGGCTTGGGCTGTGCCTTCAACACCGGCTCTGACGCCTGGACACAGGTTGAAATTTCCACATTGTTCAGTGGCCAGTGGACCTGCCACGTGTAGCACACACTTTGCCATTAGGTGGCAGTAGATTTCCCCAATTCCCACTGGTCGTATGCCCGGTTGTTTATCGAGGGCCACCAGCCTGCAGGCCATAAAAGCTCTGTAGGCAGCSCATGGGGGATGGTCATTTGCGAGCCAAGTGGTCAGGAGAGCAAATGCCTCCCTCAGATTCTGTGAGCTTTGGCCATACCGTAGGAGCCATGATTTCAATTCCTTGCCATCTGTGCCGCCCGGACCTGCCGCTCCAGACAATTTAGAGGCCACAGTCTCGACAATGTCCTAGGTAATGCACATCGGCATGGCCTTTGAGAGTGTGGGGTAGGGCTCAAAGACGCCATCTGCTGATCCCAGCTGTGTGGGATTGCAGAGAGGTGGGTGCTTGGATCTCAGGACTTCCAGCTCAGGCCTTCCCGTCTTGGTGCACTTGTCAGTGGGGTGGAGGAGGCCACCCCCTCTCTGTTGGTGAGATTTCTACAGGCTGCTCTGACTCTGCCTGAAGTGAGCTTYGCGTTGAAGGCCCAAAAAGCTTCCTTGTTGGTCTTGCTGTAGTGGACGGATCTCGTGTTGGATGCATCCCCCTTATGTATGTCTCAACTGTAGTTCCTGTGTGGAGGGACTGGAATCCAAGCCTCTCTAGTATGATTTTGATAGGCCCAGAAGGACTTGACTTGCCAGCAAGCCACACTCCAGGGGATTGCTCCAGTCTATTACAACTACCCCATGAATCCAGCTCACTTGCTGGAGACMAATGCTGTGCTGTTGTTGTTGATTTTGCCTACTGTTGCACTTGTCACCAGCAGAACAGTGATGCTGGCAACTACTAGAAATAATTTACATTGTAATGTAATCCATCTGCAAAAACATGAGCCCCTGATTGGATTTTGAGCTGCTGTGTAATAACAGAAACAGGGTGGAAACACAGCTTGTGGTGCTGTTACATCATTGTTGCCTTGTTTGGTTTCATGTGTCTAAAACAAGCAGTAAGCACATTGAATTGTTTCAATCTGCATTGATAGCTTCCTGCTGGGCCCTGGCATTTGATTTTGTGTTCCTTTTTTCACTGGTCAGTCCCATCTCAGGACCCTTGAGTCTAGGATCTATGGTGTATCCACTGTCAGCCTCTACAGCTTCTTCAGCGTGTACTTGAGTTCCTAATCCTTTAATGAATATTGTTGTATTGTTAGTACTTCCAACAAAAGGACCATTCACCCAGACAATCCATCCAGTCTTCAAGCAAATGTGGACTTCATACTTGAGGGCTGGTCCATTGAACTTGTGGGAATAGATCTCTTTTGACCATGGATGAGGCTCAAATACAGGGCAGTCTGTTCCATCCACACTTATGAAGCAATCAGAATTGTTGTCCCTCTACTATAACCATCAAATCTATTGTCAAGACTAATCAGGTCATTCTTAAGCTCTTCAATCCTCTCAACAAAGTACCAAGACCACTTACGAAAGGTCTTTGGAGAAGGCCATCCAACAATAGAGCAGTGAAGCTCAACAGTAGAATAGACCTTGAGGAAAACAAGCGCCCAGAGGAAATGCTTGGCCTTTCCCCCCACAACAACTGGTCCRTGGTGAGCAACAATTCTTTTCCACAAGTCTGCTAATTGTTCAGCTGAAGCTCCAAAGCACGATTTGAATCTCATCTCTTTCTCATTGTTCCATATCCTACGCTCTGGCCAACAAAGAACTTCCTTTGCTACTAGTACGTCAAAGTCTTCTTTTGTTAGCACCATGGCRACAGTGGGACACAACAGATGAGTCCAACGAGCAGTACTACTAATCACGAGGAAAATAAGGTTCTAGTCCATGGATTTTGACCAAGAAACAACCAATGAGTCAACCACTACTAGTGTAATGAGACTCATGGTGTTGATTATACAATGTTGTTTGAAGGATTAGAAGTGCATAAAATGAGGGAAAATACCATGGTTGACWAGCAAACACTATTTTATGATGATTTTGCTTGGGGGCCTTGTTCTCTACGTACAGCTGCTACGTAGTAGTGCGTAGTAGCAGCACTCTTATCAGTACTGTTTCCCAACGAGAGTGGTCCCATGAAAGGAATTTCAATTAAAAATTGTACCATATGGTAGGAAAGATATCCTACCAGAAATGGACAAAAAATGCTACCAGATTGCAACTAAAAATTCTACCATATGGTAACATTTTTTGTTGCAATCTGGTAGCATTTTTTGTCCACTTCTGGTAGGATATCTTTCCTACTAGTAGTACCATAAAAGAATTCTTAATATTTGATTTCTCTCAACCCCCTTCCCCAACTTATGGCTGGCGTGGTAAAATCGTCGATGCTGAACATCCCTGGACTTTCCGAGGAAACAAAAAGAAACTTTTTTTAGTGTGGATTTGTACAAACCCTGGTATACCATTTACTGTATTGTGACAGCAAATCATTCTAGCAATAACTTAGTTTTTGCACCGTAGTAAGTTTTTTTGGCCACMGCTGTCCTCCAAAAAATAATGAAGGCGGCAGCAACCAATTGTCGAAACTGTTTCCCGGGAACCCCTCTTCGCTATCAATGTGCAAACACTTTGTAAAAATCAACCATACTGTAACAGTACTTATATGGGTTCGAATTAAGACTATTGATTCCTAGCAGGTTATGAGTACACAAAACRTGCCAGTTTTTTGCTAACTTTGCTTGCTTGTTAAAAATCGCAAAAGAACCAATCAGAATTAGAGAATCCATCAGTCGGAAAGGGTTTTCTTTTCTCTTCACATAGATGTGCACATTGCTGKGTGTTTTTTTTCGAAAACCTTTTTGGGCTTCTTGATTTCTCTGCTCACCAAAAATTTTTAGAAAAAAATTAACACAACCTCCAGCATAGCAAGCTGTCACCTCTTTAGTTCTTCATCAATATCCAACCAATTGCGCTCACAAGACAACTGTGCTAATCCTTACATTAAGGGGGAAAGGATCCGGAAGTTGTGGATCAATCGACCCAGTGGTTTTGGAGGAACAGCGCTGTAACTACCAGTAGCGAAATTGACGAAAAATTGTATCAGCGAGCCTCCGGCTCAGCAGCTCAGCGAGCCTCCATATYGTATCAGYGAGTGTCCCCTGTAATCGTATCAGCGAGCCTCCGTATCGTATCAGCTCATCCGTATCATATCAGCGAGCGTCCTCCATATCAGCGTCCATATCAGCATCCTCCGTGGTAGTACTAGCAGTAGCAGCAGTGTCCTCCCACTGTAGTTTCAGCATCCTCCGTATCTCCATAGTTTCAGCATCCTCTGTATGGTATAAAATAGTTCCTTTTTGGTTCTACGTGGAACTAAGTGACAGCTTGCCCATGCTGGTCGGAATTAAGACTATTGTTCCATGCGTAGAGCTCTGTAAAATCCCTACTGTTAAAAAGCTGTCACGTCGTATTTCGGACCCGAAAGGGTACTGTTCCACGTGGAAACCATTACTGCTTTTTTACTTAGTCAGACTAGTCGTGGCTCCAGTAGCTAAGAGTATCCAGAAATGTGTCGTTTCGTAACGTCCCAAGGGTCTATTTAGTCGCTCTGCAAAACACACTWGCGTGCAACCCTCTAGCCCCTGAGACGAACTACGTACTGTGAAAGGTAATTTTTGTTTCCGTGCCATCACAATCACTTTTGAGAGGACGATTTCACCTCAGAGCTTGTTTGTACGTTCACGTTTTCTTACCAACCTCCATTTCATAAAGAAAAATAGAAAATAATAGAAGGGAAAACAATGAAATTTTCGACCCTTTGTGTTTCTGCATTGGCGATTTTATCCTCTGCACCTCAAAGTAATGCCGAAGATGCGTTTTGCACAGCAGATTGTAGCCCTCCGTTTGTGAATCCGAAGCTTATGATACATGGGGAGATTACCACCAAGATTGATGCGGACGACAAGAGTACGATGGCCGTTGTCGACATTCGCGGATGCTGTACCGAAACACTTTCCGACGACAATAATGAAGGTGGAACATCGACACTCGCTCGCCCAATCATTGGTAAGCTGGCCCAGATGTCAAAAGAACAAACTCTCTCCGTACTGGGCGACGCCGAAAAAGCTTGGGATGGAGGCAGCGGTGCTTGGCCACAAATGACGCTTCGAGAAAGGATTGATGCCATGGAAAGATTGATGCAAGACTTAGAGACAAATCAGCGCGAAAAAATGGTTCAAGTTCTGATGTGGGAAATAGGTAAAAATCGAAAGGATGCCGAGTCTGAATTTGACCGAACAATATCTTTTGCACGAGAGGTTATGCAAGCTCTGAAAAACGATGACGAATTTGGTGGCTCTTGGGAAAGTGTAGGATCTACCATGGCTTTTGTGAGAAGAGCTGCAATCGGAATCGTGCTGTAAGTATATCCCATTATTTATACTCTATTAGATCCACGGACTGCAGACTTACATCCAAACTTCTCTCTAAATACACCAACCCAATCTTTATGCACCACTACCGTCGAAGATGCCTTGGACCGATGAACTATCCATTGAACGAGACTTATGCCACCCTGATCCCCGCTTTGTTGATGGGGAATGGTAAGCAAGTCGTGTCAAGTGTCAAATGATCACCTTAGTCTATCGATACTCACCAACGACTCTGTATTTCTCCACATTTTCTGTAGTTGTCGTCATGAAAGTTCCAACCGTCGGTAAGAAAACCTCTGAGATCTTTGAACCCTCCGGGAATCCCCCCTATCATTTTCAAAAGAGCTCACCCTATGCTTGCCTTCTTTTGTGCTCAACCCAATCAATAATAGGTGGCCTAGTTCACTCGTTGGTGAGTTGAGGTTTTGTTTCAGTTCCTGTTTCTTTGACTCATATTGATTTGTCAGCGCGAAACGTCATCATCGACTCAGCATATCCATTCTAACGTTAATTTTTACCTGCATTTCGGAAGACGATGGAGGCTTTCCAGAAGGCGTTACCAGTTGGAGCTATGAATTTTGTATCGGGTCGAGGGCGAGATACAATGCCTGTGTTGATGGAAACAGGAAAAATCGACRCCTTAGCCTTCATCGGTGGCTCAGGAGCTGCTGATACTGTGATTCGTCAACATCCCCATCCCCATCGGCTTAAGATATTTTTGCAGCTTGAAGCGAAGAATATGGGAATTTTCTTACCCGACATGTTCGAAAAAGGAATGAGCAAAGCTGAAGAGTTGTCCAGAGCTGTGGATCAATCTCTTCTTGGAGGTACGATACAACCCGAAAGCGGATTTACTTGCTTATTTTCAGGAGAGGACCTATGTACTAAGTTTATACTTGTCTTGTTTAGCTTTGAGCTTCAATGGACAACGATGTACTTCGCTGAAGCTTTTCTTCATTCCTAAGGGCTTTGGGGCTTCGTTTAGCAGGAAAATGGCGGAACGGATCGAGAAAATGAATGTCGGCCTCCCTTGGCAATCATGGGGAGATGATCCYAATGAAAGCAAACCGCGGTATTCCGACTTCACGCCATTGCCTAACAAGAGTCGTACCGATTTAATGCGACGCTTGATCGATGATGCTGTCTCTAAGGGAGCTAAAATTGTCAATAAAAAGGGAGGCGAGATAATTGGTGGTCCTCACTCCACACTAATGGTCCCAGCCGTCTTATTTCCGGTCACTCCTGACATGGATATTTTTCTCGAGGAACAATTCGGTCCAATCGTCCCAATCACAGAATATGACGATCTAGACACAGTCTTATCCTATGGCAGAGAAGGCTTGTATGGTCAGCAAGTGTCTATTTTCGTGTCTGAAGAAGAAACAAAAAGTGCTGCAAAACTGTTAGATAGGTTTTCAACAGTGTTTGGAAAGATCAACATAAATAGTCAATGCGCTCGATCTCCTGATACATTGCCTTTTTCGGGTCGACGAAGCTCCGCAATGGGCGTGATGAGCGTCAAAGATGCTCTTCGAGAATTTTCTATTCCGACTGTTGTAGCTTACAAAGACAGCAAGCTCAATAATGGAATCATGCAGGAGATTGAGGCTTCATCCGCATTTTTGCAACCTCTTTAAGTCGTCAATTAATTTCGGCGTTTACTTTCCAAAAAGAAAAATGATTTAGGTGCTAGCATCGTCTTCCAGCTCATGTTTTACAAGTCTGACTATAGTTGATGATGGCTGCTGATTCCAAGTCACGACTGATTCTCTTTCGAGAACCTCATTCTAAATTTTTCTACGTAGCACGTCTAAGATAACAAAGGAAAAAACATGGAAGAAACTTTATCCTTCCTGCAAATAAATTTTTCCTTTCGTGACCATTCAAAYCGACAYGAGAACGCCTGACATGCATGCTGGAAATCCACCATGAAACAAAATGTAACCTCACTCTGACGTATTAAACCGCGGGAGAAAACRTGATCAGTTCTTTCCCTGGATTCGTCCATTTTTTCATTCAGTCTCAGACATCGTGCTTCAGATCTTGTTTGCCAACTATGGAACAACATTGATAGATASCTAATATTGTTTACCCGTTCAAATGACACATAACGCCTCTYCGCATTCTAATTAYACTTCACTTTTCTTGAACTCGATTTCGAACAAGATAATCAGCAACTGTCATCGTGAACAGTGAGCCTCGAAACACTATTATACTTGATTTCTCGAACCATTTTTTTCTGATTACACGTCGTCTCTTCTGGATCAGCTCCGAAAACAAATGGGTTTTGCAATCYATGTAAATCTCTGCAATAACGCATTGAAAGCATCACAATTCTCGATTTGCAAGGTCGGGGGATGATTAATCTAATTTTTGGAACCCCGTCGTGTCCACAAAAATATTTATATCATGCCTTCAGGGCTTCTTTCATTTCTAATCTTGTGCCCAATATATCAAATCCTCCGTGATGAAAAACTTAAAACTTTCTTCCTTTTCTTGTTCATTCTTAATGCCAAAGTTGCACCATTTTGGCAAAGACAAAGCGATTAATTTCAACCTACAGGATTTTTTCGGCCTTCTTTTGAGTCAATCGAATAAAGAAAAATTTAAATTCAATCCATWTTGTGTAATTTGTGATAGTTCCTTCATTTTTTCCAAAACTGATCCATAAACCATCGAATATTTGTGATTTTTTTGTCGAAAAATCGTTACCAATTTTCAAAATKGGAGCTGTTACTACCGGCCTAAAGATCAATCTCCAAAGCAGGCTTTCCTTTTTGCAACCATTAAATTTTTTTGATATGCAAAAACAACATGCACAATCATTTTCTGATAAGGATGCACTGCATAATTATTGAAATCATCCTCAAATGGAACTCAAGATCTTTTAAGGAATGAATATAAAATCACCTTCCCGTTTTGAAGAATTAAATTTACTATGTTGAGTTCCTTCAATACCTTACCAGATGCTTTGTTTTGGYTCAGTGAATTTCAGCCAAACGAAGGTTGACAGATAAATGACCATCAATTTTTGTCGCCAAGACTTCACGTTAAAGGTTGAAGAAAATAGAAGTTCGGTTTTCAAGTTGGGTATCAGCAATAGCTGAATGCACTTTCAATCGACGAAAATACTTGAATTCATCATGTAAGAMCGTATTCAACCCTTTTTTTAGATGTCATGTTTTCATGCTTTTAYGACAGTAKACTTCTCTAACTCCGCAGTTGAAACCGGTGTGCAAATCTGCAAACGAAAAATGASCAAGGAACCGTAACTGGTGGTTTCCAACCTACAAAATAAACCAGGCGGACTTAGTAAGACGGTGGTGATCTTAAAGAAGAACTGTTTGGAAGATCGCAGTTGCAACTCCATGACCAGCAAACACAACGCCAAATAATATTTTCATCCGAGTCTAGTAGATCTCAAGCCAGCTTCAACGTGCAGTCACGCATATGGAGGACGTAGATTTCTGCGAACGGATTASTTATGGCTAGAAAGGAGCAATCGTGATGTTCAGCTTAACCTACGTTCACATTCCCTAATTTTTTCCGCTCTCACATTCAATATTAATTATTATTATCAAGAATGTTGSTCTGAAACACGCGATTCAAATCTTAGTTACGTTGAAGGGAAGCCTTTCGAGCAAAATATTCCGACCATGGGCTCAACATTGCGAAGTATTAAGTAGGAGCACTATCAGAATTATTTTATCTTACGCATTCAAGAGGGAAGCAAGACCGGAAAGAAGACWTTCCGTGTCTTCTAGAAAATCACAAAAAGCTCTTTGCTTTGCACTAGCTGCGAGTAGCGCACTGGAGTAACAAATCCGTTTCGGGAAGTTCATGTAGCAAAAGAATATACAACTCAACACAACATTACGAGGTTGYACTTAACTTTTACTAGCTCACATCAATACCCGAAAAAATGTTGATGATTAAGACCTTTTAAGTCCGAATCAAAGCCAATAACAAATATTTGAGATAASCGTGTCCCATACTACTCTCCTCAGTTTTAGTAACCATTGGTACAGTTCGGCACTTTTTTTTTTTTGAAATGCCGAGGTACATCAGGTCCGAAMGTTGTGATTAAGGTCTCAGGTGTCACAGCGGTATTGGAAATTYCTACGCACAGAGTTGAGAGTCTGACAATTGAAACACCACACCAAGACGAATGACTGAGTTTGATAAATGAAATCAAATACTGCTTCGTTCTTCMACGCATTARATGTGATCGAATTTTACCGCTCGGTAACTGAAATCATTTTCAAATGAGAAAATTTGTTGAGGTGAAGAAGCATGAGGTGATGGCGGATTCATTTCACATCGCGGCATTACCTTCCGAATTGTTGAAATGTCTATTGTTGCGAAGTCTTCATTCGGAGTGCATGTGAATAACGGACTTATTTGAGGAGGGTGCCCTATTTTCTTTTCAGTTTGATTGACAACACAAGGCACACTSAAAGCCAAACCGCTGTTAGGCAGAACACATGATTTTTTGTTTGCAATGGATGTTCGAGATAAAGCTCCTAGTTGGGATCGCATTGTCAGGAAGCAATCAACATCAACATCAACTGAGAAATWGGAACCAAAAGAATAGGAATGACTCCTTTTTATTGGTGAAGTAAAGTGTTGCCTCGTTTTGAAGGWKTTGGAGAAGCTATTAMACTGTGCTTGAATKATAAGTTATGTGGAAGTGAAGTGTTTCAAAGTGATGGACAAATTTTTGATTTTAACTACGACTCGCATGGTGAGCGTTAGAGTTCGCGGCTTGATGACTTTGAACTCTCACCTGAAAGGTTCTGTAACCGTAATCATCCGCTATCTGAAGTGACTGAAGTGATTGCGCAGCACGGAAAAACTCACTTGAAACAAAAACAACAAAGGATTCAAAGCAAAGCACAATGCTTGTTCTTTCAGAAAGTGAAATRGTATCTTTCGTTGCCATTTGAGGAACCTTAAAAMAACCATCGTGGTTTTGAAGCAGTTTTCAGTCCACTGATCGTTTCYGTTTTTAGACATGCTTCGTTATCACTGACAAAAAACGTATTTYGAMGGAAATTGCTTCTACTGTCGGAAAACCACAGAAACGACGTATATCATTTTTTTGGAGCTGTTGAGGGAAATTGGGAATAAATGTTCTAAATCATGTTGAAGGTGATATTCGGTTTCAAGCCAGGCACTCTTACTCATATCTTAAAGRGTGTTGGAGTTCGACGCACGATATTCTTTGGGTCAAATATTGATAGCGATCAAGGTCTTGAGGATATAWGGATGTACGCGATGCATTGGCATTGTCGATTCAAAAGTTTCAAAAACTGGAGCTTTACAATACGATTGAGTTCCAGTGAAACAATTGTCTGTGGTGTGATATGAAGTGTCATTATCCAGAACAAAATGGTTCTCGGCTCGGAAATGTGAGAATTTTGTTTCACTGTCATGTGAAAATGGACGTTTTTAATGGTTGGAGATGATGTTTTTTCTTTTGGGTCCCGTTATCCTTACCGAAGACATGAATTTAATAAGCAAAGGCAGATAATATTGACTTTGTGAAATTAAAGGTTAGTTTGCAGAAGTACCGAATTTTCCACCTTTTTCCACTGCAGTTTCAGTCCTTCTGGGGATATGCAACAGCCTAAAAATCAGACTCGAAAATTTCTCACTTGGAGCAAAGCGCTCCAGGATTTTTTATTCTAGAGTCATATATGGTCTAGGAAGGAGAAATAGGGCAGAATACAAATGTSATCATTCTACATTCAATCCATGGAGGATCTTAGTGGTGAAGGCCTGACCATGTTTTGGGGAAGATTTTGCTCCTGTAGGTAACTGGAAACTTGTAGCTCTCAGGCTAAGTGGTATMATCAAGTTCAAAGCAAAGCAGTAGAACATCACCAAGAAGTCTATTTTGGTGAAATTCTCATCTCTGTTCCTTCTATTTATTACTCCTGGCATTCTTGGGTTCTAATGATTTTGTTCAGTTCTCTCAGATCCACTAGGCACAATATATTATTATTTTGCCATTGCTTTTACAGATCATAAATGCAGGGAATCTCATTCAGAGTTGATGCTTGGTGCCCCTATGACACTCTCATCAACTAGATGTTGACATTCTTCTGTCTTGAACACCTCCCTGTATCTGTAGGGAACCAGTTAGGGTTTCTTCCAAACACGCCTTGCGCCTAGGATCAGATCTACATAGATCTTTTCATGGGGATATCTCCCAAGCTATTTGGCCAAAACTTGACTGAAAGCCTGGCGCTGTTGTTCAGTTATGTGTTCCTGTTTTGCAGCTACTTGCTCTTGGGTGAAGAATCTATWTAATATTAGCACCACCACACTTTGTGTTCTGCCAGGAAGGTCTCAGCTGTCTCACTGGATGGTAGATGGAACTCCAGGAGTCCTCTATCTAGGAGTTCACCATCCTCAGCTAGCCACATGGCGTTTTTTATGTTYCGGGGTTCATGAAAATGACCTGGGGTCTCATTTTTTTTKACCTATCTAACAACCAAAAGGTTTGATTGGTGACAAAGAGATTGACTCCTGYCATTCTGAGGAAGTCTTGTCCAATTATCATATTGTAGTTTGCAAGTGGCATTGAATAATCTTGCATATCCCCCCATGCACCTGCCATTGCCAAATTCAGGCAGGTGAATCTTTGATATGAACACATCTGGAGGTGTCAAAACTGCCCTGTGCTGTAGTAGTGGTCATACTGCAGTGTACATCCTTGCTACCTTGCCTGCTGGGAGGCAGCCCTCAAGAATTAAACACATAGTACTTCCACTATGCAGCAAGACTGGGATCTATTGGATGCTCTTAACAACAAGAATACTGGTGGAAACTTATCTGGGTTGAGTCTTTGAAGAGCCACACACTTGGGATTTGTGACTGGTACATCCTTCTTGACCTTAGTAGGGAGGTTCTGATAAATCTCCCTCATTGCTTCATTGTTAGTAGTGCCCATGAAGTCACCAGGAAGCTCTAGAGGCTTCTTGTTAGGTAGTGGAGGCAGTGTGAAGAAACACTCAGATCCTAACACTGACTCCACCAACAGTCAACTATGCTGAGTTGGGGGTACTGATTGAGGGGAAAATAGAAGGCCTCATCACTGCCTTTAGGGTTGGCCTCTTGGTGACTTGGTAGACTGGAGTGTACTAAGATGTGACTAGGTGGTCTGCAAGGACTAGCTCAGGATGTAACATGATATACTTGTGCAGTGGGGACCACAGGAACAAATACTCCATCTGAGGTAAGTTGATAATAGTAGGAGCCAGTGGTGTTATCAGGCTGGCAATGGTTGTGATGGTTGCCTCCATAGCCTCCGTCGAAGCATCTTCTTTGAAAGCCTCTTCCACCATCATGGCCTCTACCATAGTTTCGGAATCTATTTCTTCTGTTGTCCAGGCAGTTGCCCCATGAATGAGCACCATTATGCTTCCTGCAAGGGGCTGCATCTGCCCTTCTTCTTTGCTGGTCTTGTTGTTGYTGTTTTTCCTACCATTTCTTCTATCCTCATTGTTGTTGTTGTTGTTGTCCAACAGATGCTTCCTACCATTGGAATCCTCACCAGCAACTCCTTTCTGGTCATTCATGTACTTAACTATCTCCTCAATGGTATCCTCTTTGATGTTCCTGCCACTGAGGTTGTAGCCGGTGTGCCACTGTCATGGAAAGGACTGAAAGAACACTATA
This sequence comes from Pseudo-nitzschia multistriata, assembly GCA_900660405.1. Taxonomy (NCBI): domain Eukaryota; phylum Bacillariophyta; class Bacillariophyceae; order Bacillariales; family Bacillariaceae; genus Pseudo-nitzschia; species Pseudo-nitzschia multistriata. Next base: position 98,222 of record CAACVS010000439.1, read on the forward strand.
AGTTTAATCTCCATTTCATCCAACTYCTTCCTGATTCTGTGAAGTATGTTGCTGGCATGTTCACAGCATGAGATGATCCTGTCAGCATGGGCTTCTTGACAGGAGATGGCTGGAGGCTTTTAAACCTCATCTGAGTGAAGGTAGCTAATAGTAACACTATCACTGGCATCTTGATCTGGAGCATTTCTCATCCAGAAGGCAACTACTACTAGGACCTTCTTCCAATCCGCTTCATTAGCTTGGCCTAGGTTTGTAGGTATGAAAATGAAACCCTTTATGTAGGTTTAGTCCCGGGGACTCACAATTTGTCCCCAGTACTAACCCTATGTACGTTAGCCTCCTCTTCGTTGCAGTTAGTAGAAGATTCGAATGATAGATGAAGGTTGTGAAGAGGCAAGAATGAGTTTCATGAAGGTCTTCTCTCTGCTTCTCCAAACGAATAGGAACTAAGAGATGAGAAAACTCAAACGCATATATAAGTATTGCTGAGAAGAGTAACAAGCCGAAAAGTGTATTTTTGAAGCTTCAAAGAAACCTCTTGTTGTCAGTACGACCGGGATGGAATGTAAGTSTAATGGATTCTGCTAATAGTGAGTGGCATCATCTTATCACAACGACCTGGTCCTAGGAATCTAATTTACTCGTGTTCATTTAGGTATGTCATACAATTGATAATTACCTATCTTTCAATCTGTTTTGCATGATAGAAAGTCCAAGCTCAAAGATTGTAGARGACAGAAGACGCTCCTCTCTCTTTTGGGCACTTTTCTCCGTAGCACTCCTACTTTCCAAAACTTCGATTTTATCTTGCTTTTCTTTTAATTTTGCCTTGCATTCTTGAAGAGCAACCAAATACTTGTCTTGGAACTTTGCAAGAGTTCTTTTTGTGTATGCCTCAAGTTTATCCTTATCACTCACAATTTTCTTATTCTCAGCAYTTTTCTTTTCAAGCTGTTCTTTCAGTGCGTTGATTTGATTGTGCAAATTTTCGACCTCCGCATTCGAGACTGTCGTGACTGGCTCCCCAGATGATGAAGCTTTCTTCAAGTTTTCTACTTCTGACTTCAACTTCGTATTCTCAATTTCCAAACGCATTGTCCTTTCTCTCTGCGCAGTTGATGAGACTTGTGCTGGAGTTTCAAATCCTACAATATCAACATCTTCACTATCGGCGGCTTGTTGAGCTCTCAATTCCTTTAGTTCGTCCATGTACAACTTCTTCGCCTTTTCAGCTTCCGCAAGTGTGTCTTTCAGTTCAGAAATTTCAGTTGTAGAACTTTTCAGAGAATCGACGCTATCGTTTTTTTGTTTTTCGAGATCTCCCAATCTCTTTTGGAGGGAGTCGACTTGTCTCTGCAAAGTGGCAGTCTTTTTCACTTCGCCCTCTAAGTCCATAATTTGCCGTAGATACCCAGCAGCCTGATCTTCCAAATCGGTCATTTGTTGATTCATAACACCTACTCCTTCTAACTTTTTCTTGTAAGCCATGACTGTTGCCTCGGCTTTGTGCAATTGATTTGCCTTTGCCGAGGCCAGGTCGAGCTCGTCAGCCAGCTGCGCTTTCTCTTCTTCCAACTCACCAACTCTAGATTTAAGGTCGTCAAGAACATTCGTCGCATCTCTTAGTTCTTCTTCTGAAGTGATGAGTTCGTCTTGACGCTTCGCTAGACGATCCTGAAGATCTTCCACCAAAGCACGAAGCTTGGATTGGGCCTTGTCAGCATCTTCTCTGATATCAGTCATCACCGACTTTTGTGCTGCCAACTCACGTTTCGCCTCGGCGAGAGCTTGCTCCAATTCTCCAGGATCAGCATCACTGGACTGTTTGAGATGATTGGCATGAAATAATGACGCCTCATGATTGGCCTTCCCAGTTTCATGAACGCCAAACTCGCCTGCCTCTTCAGAAAAAATCATTTCCGGATCATCTTCGACATTAAAATCGTCGTTTTCTTCGATAACATAATCCTCCAAAAGCTCTAAACTCGACTCAATGATTCCTTTCATTTGAATTTGTGACTCGCTGGACATACTCATAATTCGACCGACAACTTCAGATTTTTGAGGACAGGTTACCGCCACTGCAGCAACGAGTTCGACTAAGGTTTCAATAGCGTCCGCATCTCCAGTGCGAGATATCTTACCAACGTTGGATGATATCTTCTGAAAGGATTCTGCTGCATCCTTTTGAAGATCTTCGTGGCAGTAATACTCTAAATTACGAATGAGTTTTCGCAGGTTCGATGATTTGAGAGCCCAATTATCCCCTAGGTGGCGAGCAATCGTGGTTGGATCGAAGTGATTCGGAGCACTTCGTTAACACAGTTGAAGACATCCTGTTAGAGTATATATACTGAGAAGAAAGCAAACCGAATCAAAAGTTCTGCAATTCTAAAACAATGATAAATTACCAAAAACTCACATTTCGGAAAGAACTTCAAACAAAGCAACTCCATCACTCAGATCGGAGAGCTGCTCAGGGGGTGAACCGGAAAGCGTGGGAAATGTCCCGAGAAACTCGACCATCGCGTGCTGTCGAGCAACATCGTCAGCACCCATCGTGGTTATAAATTAGGGACGTTGCGGTCCGTCTATAGTGATAATTGGCAGCTCAGTTGTGTTCTACACTGTGGCTATGTATCCAGATGACTACGTCTGGAGAAGAGATGCCCTGCAAACTGGAAAAGCCTCGTGGGAGTTTTTGTCTTGTTYTTGAACATCTCCGAACGCGAGGGTACGCCAAGCGCTACGTTCTCTTACACGTACCGTAGTACTCGTAGGTGTGGCATCATTTTGCACTGAATTTGCTTTTCTCTCTCGTCGACTTGCAAGACTATTACGACGTATTTTTTGGCGCTGGTGCGTTGCGCGTTGCGCCGGCGTGGGAAGAATGGGTGATGATGCGAATGAACTACTGTAGCACTTACGTTCTGTACAGTAATGGAATACTTACGAAGTTCCGTACAGTACAGCACGTACGTACTCGTACTTTACTTCGTACGGGGTACTATCGTACCGTCCTACCTTTGTACGGTACAGTAGTACGAATTAAAGACTCTCCATAAATTCAGGAATCTAAAATCTTACTAKTACTTCGAACTTCTACAGTTCCATACCGGTACGATGCGAGTACCGTACGTACCTTGTATTCAGTATGACCAATGCAATGTGCTACTTGTACATACGGTAGTATCGTACCGTGTGGGTACCGTAAAGTACGGTAGTCATTGCTGAATCAAAACCTGGACGTCRTCGTATCTATCGATGGTAAACTATGTATGATGTGAGCTAAGAATGAAAGTAGAAGAACGCCAATGAGCGAGGAGGTCAGCCGCGCCGGTCACCCCAACGAAAAACGACTATCCTTGGTAGTTTCAAGAGCTGAGAGACCCTTTCAAACCAATAACGTACGAAAAGACCGAGAGACACGATTCTATCGTATCCAGCATCCTGTTATTCATGCGAAGTTGCTACGAACTGTAGTGAAGGAAACTTTGGAACTTTCATAGTGTGATTGTTCGTGCTACGATAAAATATAATAACTAAACCATAACAATGAGCTCTGTCACGTGTTCGTCAGAATTTTGCAACTCAGGATGGGGGGAAGTCCTGACGCATATGTCGCCTTACGGATTCGCGAACTTCGGTGTCGCGTTCGGATTAGGACTTTCTATTATCGGCGCCGCATGGGGAATCTGGCTCACAGGATCGAGTCGTAAGTCAGTTAGTGTAGGAACACTACATTTGCCATGGTGGATTAAGCCTCATCTCCTGAAACCTCACCCTTGCGAACATTCGTTCTTGTGTCATTAATTTTCTTCTCTCTTTTGGGGTCCTCGACGAAACACATAAAATCATGTGCATTCTTTGAATAGTTGTTGGAGCTTCTGTAAAAGCTCCTCGCATTATATCAAAGAATCTGGTATCTGTGATCTTCTGTGAAGCGACTGCTATTTACGGTTTAATTATGGCTATCATCTTAGGAAACAAGATCAAGGAACCCGAAACTGTTTCATACTATCTCGAAGAAGGCTGGGATTACAATGGCTACTACTACGCTGGATATGGAATGTTCTCGGCTGGCCTTAGTGTAGGATTAACAAATGTTGCCAGTGGAGTTAGCGTTGGCCTAGCCGGTTCATCTTGCGCGATTGCCGATGCTCAAGATGCAAGTCTCTTCGTGAAAATTTTGATCGTAGAAATTTTCGCGAGCGCTCTTGGAATCTTCGGAATCATTGTTGGTATTATTCAATCGAATGCTTGCACATTCCCTACGTATGCTTTAGGTCAAGAGTGAGCGCGAAGAGCGTTCTCTCGTCAGGAATGAAACGARTCATTTCTTTAGGCTTGTAATTTTAAAATAATTTTATGAAAACATGCTTTGATCAAACTCTGTACAAAACAAAATAGGTGGACCTTAGTAAATTATTAAAATTAAAATGTTGCATAGTGTGGTGCCATCTAGGAAAATGCTGACTTCAAATCATTCGCGATGCCTTTCTTTGAATAGCACAATTCAAAAAGATCTACGGTGTCAATAAATTTTACATATCCATGCTATATCACTTGATAATGTGCTTGGTTTGTGAAATACGGCACGACGAAACTCCAAGTAGTGCACTTGAAATAAATATATTTTAATGCTGATGACGAGCTCTGCTTGTTTTTCTTTATGAGAGAAGAAAAGAAAAACGCCACCCACAAAAAAATATATATAGCGTATTTGATTTCATTTGTATTTCACAATTAACAGTAGTGAATGTTATGTTACTCGACTATTTGGTTCCTCTCCCTTCGATGCTGATATTGGCACTTCGTTGGTTCTTAGACTTCGCTCGACCCTTCTCAAGCATACGCTTGCTCAACTTTCCTCGAGAGTCTTGGGAAGGTCCACTTGTATCTCTGCGCTTGTCTATGTCTCCCATGGTCCTGTTTTCGGGTCTCACGCTATACTGGAAACCTCTACTGTACGGGATACGGACTCGGTTGATTCCTGATTCAGACTTCCCTTTGGCTCCAGACTGAATCAATGAATTCAAATCTTGGTCTTTCCCTCCTCGGTGCCCACGCATGACGGGGGCCTTCAGAGCACGTTCTCGGGATTGTTCTTCCATCATGTGTGCCCTAGAAATCTGAGATAGTCCTCCATCACCACGTGAGTGCTGGACACGCTCAAGGTCACGCATGTTACCTGACTTGTGGAAGATGGGACGACTCCACTGATCAATCAATGACCTGTGTTTCTTCTTCATGGCTTTGGTTTCGCTCTTGTGCATGTACAACGACATCACAACTTTGCCAAAGTCGGAACGTTTCAAATCCGAGGCAGTAATCCCATTTTCTCCTGTCATTAAAGCAACAGCATCGATGAGCCGATGGCGGACTGTGATGTTCCCCAACTGTCCATTTGGAAGGGGTTGAATCCAACGTCTACAGGTGACCAGCAAATCCTGGTCCAGAAGAGGTCTTTGCATGTCACGTCTTGCCAAGGTTTCGCATACTTCGTCGATCATCATTAGTTTCTTCAGCGCAGGACGTTTTTGTGAGATAGACTCCTCGTCATCTGCCGCAGCCTTCTCCATGTTTGCGAGAAAGGGCTTGGCCTCTTCCTCCAATTCACTGTATTTCTTTTGCACCTTTTTCTTCTTTTTTAATTTATTTACCGCCTGTAAGATCGGATCATCCTCGTCGGCCTCAGCTTCAAGAATAGCCCGTTCTGATCTTCCACGATATGTGCTTGAACCAGTTCCCTTGGTTTTCTTCTTTTTCTTCCCGTCGTTTGGATCTTCCATGGCCTCGCGCTCGTCTTCAAAATTCTGTTCAGCGTACAATTCGGCAACTGCATCAGCGTCGTCTCCCTCAGTATCAATGAAATCTAAATCTTCCTTTGTGCGGACATATTCAGCCGAATTATAACTATCCTCATCATCGTCACCTTTATTCTCGTTTTGACTTCCTGGAACTGAACTCACAACTTGCCGTTTTTTCGCCCTCAATGCCTCCATGCGTTCCCGTTTAGATAATATTTTCTTTTTCTTCGCTGCAGGTTTGGCACTGCCAGCCTGAGCGGCCGGGTTTTTTGTGTTATTGTCGTCTTCAGAATCTGAATCGAAAAGTCCTGGGCCATCATCGCCGTCGCTATCTCTATCCGCATCTATTTTGCGTCGATGTAAGAGAAGACATAAATAAACAAGTTCGTTAGATTTCACATCCCCTTCCCGGTATATGCTCAGAGCTTCATAGATCTGACAAATCAAAATATCCCTAGCAAAAAAMCAACGCATACCTGGAATTCGTTTCCTTTTATTTCCGCTGCCTTTCTTTTTGAGGACTTTCTTTTTTTTTGGTTTGGCAATCGGCTTTTTCTGTGACTCGGCGATCAAATCATCAGTGTCGCCACTTGCGTCACTGTCCGCGAACAGATCTTCTTCATCGTCTGACATTTTCCTGTTCCCTTTTAGGATTTGATGTCCTTCTATCAGCTACGGTTGATGGTCCTTGTGAGTTCCAATCCTGATTGCTATCCATGCATTCTTTTGCCTCGTTTCGTGTATTGTACGGTAAGATTAGCAGCGCGACTACGGTTGGCACAGGCATGTTTCTGTTTATTTGACAGAGCATGACGGGTACAAGTACTCCGAGTACGAGTACTAYCATACTGTAASAGAAGGTACGGTACGGTACGGTACGTACTTCTTGTCTCAACTCAATCTTACTGCTAGTACGGTACGATACTGCTACCAATTTTTATATCAATGTAYCGGTAGTGATGGATTTTGGTACTGTGGTGGTCAGTAGGATGTCATCGAAGTGCATGTACTTAGACTTGTACATGATTTCCTAGTTCCATTATGGTCGAATACGTACCCCCGCGGTAGAGCAAGTACGAGTTTCTGAGTCCCGTAGCTTACAGTACCGTACGTACAATGGGATGAAGAAAAGAAAATACTGTACGGTACGTACGGTACCAGGTAGTACAAAGGATTTGATGCTTGCAATCTGGAATCTGGCCCCTGTGTGTTATGGTGACATCCCGGACGTATGGCAGGTACAACAGTACAATACCATTCATTATCTACAGTAGGACGTGTACTGTCCAATAATTCATCTGTCCTTCGTTCAACCATCGCAAAACCGAAACAATTTGAACCTCCCGAAAGTACGGTACGGACGGTACCGTATCAATGCGAAGAAGACGCTGTTCGTGCGGTACCGTATGTACGTACCAGTAGCTCATTACTCTGTGGTTCTTTGTCCCGTATTAAGAGTACTACACACTACGCCCACTCCTTTTTTTGAGAACACTCTCGGGATTTCAAGTTCCAGAACAGCCCTGTCAAATCTTTATTCACCTGTCCGATCTTTATTTCTAATATCATCGTAGTGAGTGCCTAGTACTGTATGGTACGGTAAGTACCGTAGTCGAATGATTTGTTGGTCAAATTTGTTGTGAGAAATTGTCATGGAATACCGTACGGTAGGACATCAATCGCACGTTAAGAGTACCAGTTACAGTACTACCGTGGTGTACAATATTAATACCCGAAGTCGTCTCTTCCCGTACGGTACGTTCAACCCATTGATTCATATTTTATTACTGTACATTCTTGCCTGCATCCACATTTATTTCATTCTAATCTTGTTGTAAAACAATTCGAAATTGTTATGATGAGAACCTTCCTACTTTTGATTATTGGGGTACTGATTCGTCACCATTATTTGGCCCATATTTTGTTGATATCGACCAATGGTGTCACTGGCTTCTGCTTTCGTCATCCTAGGCACTCATCTGGGGCTAGCACCACCGTGTCAAATGTTATGAAAAGATCTGCAGTATCACTGCGCACATCTTTCAGTGAAGAGATATTCACTAATGGAAACTCATTGAGAACAAATAGTCGCAAAGATGATGAAGAGATTCATTTGGAAGGTGACGACGCGTCAACAGAGGGCTACCCATGGTCGAAAGTACAAGAATGGGCMTTGCGTGACAATTTGCCGAAATACACTGTCCGCATTTCAAAAAGAAGGGAAAACACAGGGCGAAAAAAAGTAGAACTATCTTCTTTTGTTCTGTGGAGGACTCTTCGCGACGATATTCCTGAATTATGTGGTTACCCAGTCGAAATTTTGCGATCGCGGCATGAGAAAATGSAAATGGCTCAGCAAAGTAAAACACATGAAAATACTGATGATGGCCATTTCCCTTCGACGAAGTCTATTGACGGTGGTGTTACGACTGCACTGGGAGTTCTTCCCTTTTTGCAGGACTACGAGTTTTCCACTGATGGTGGTATGTGTGGTTATGTCTATGGATTAGACGGGTTGTCCGATGGCAGTCGCATCGAAACTTCTCAATTAAAGAACGTGAAAGAGACTCTCCCGAGAGGATTTATTCAAACGAGCGACGACACATGCTATGAGCTGGGTCAGCCATTGCAAACTGATTTGGAAGGTGTAACCAAAAGAACTAATTCTAATACGGTCACGAAGTTGAGCCTCGATAAACTATCTGAAAAATCGACAAATAATGACTTCCGTTCAGCAATTGATACGATTGAAGATCCTGATGGACTGCTKTTGCGGCTAGGCGCAACGACTGGAATTCTGCTAGCAGGAGCAACCGCATTTAACATGGTTTCGCATCATCTGACCGTGAATGTCTTCTGGGTCTAGGAGGTCAAAAAGTGTAATGCATCTTTGCTTACAATAACTCAGTGCGACTTAGTTGAATGAGCGCAATCACTACTTGTACCTCTTTCAATTAGAAACAAATTTTCACTTAGAGTGGGGGGCGCTGTACCTGCGAAGCTCCATTACTCATTATTGATGTACACATAGTACTGCATGACTATTTTGTCTCAGAACTGCTGTCTAAATTGCATCACAGAAACGTATTAGAGTAGTTCATTGACTTGCTTTCTCAGCAGCAGCAACGATGTGTACTGTTGTATCAGCCCATCAGCGTCAGATTTTTAAAAAATAGTTCCATCGGGCCATCTGTCTGAGCTTGTGAGAACGAAAAGAGAGCTGGGTGCCATCTCAGAACTACATTACAATGCTCATTATTCTGCATAGTAAGAATGCCATACTGATATTTCTCAAGGGGTGTAACTAGGTTTAGCTCCAAAAAAGTACAAAATTCAGTATAAAATGAAAGATTCATTGGCACTACAATGGATACTCTACACTTTTGCCCACGGTTTCCAATTCACGGCACTAGACAAGGCTCTGCCAATAGTCCTGTCATTTGGGCTCTCCTGTCAAGCAGACTGTTTGACCCACACAACACCAAATCCTATGGTATGATCTTCTCCAGTCCAGATGGCAATCTCTCCTTTTCTATGTCAATCATAGGCTTTGTTGATGACTCGACTGTCATTACCACCTCACCCCCAGACACTTCCCTTGCTGATCTCCTGGAGAGACTTTGATCTGATGCACAACTATGGCATGATCTACTTTGGTGCTCCGGGGGGAAGTTAGAACTTCCAAAATGTGGTTTTCACCTCCTGTACTATGACTTCCAATACTACCTCTCTGAGTCCCCATTGGATATGCTTCCTTGCGTGCTTCACACTACTGGTGATATCTTCCTCACTGATCCTACTGGGGAGCCAGTCTGAATTGCTTCAAAGAACATTTTCACTCCACGCAAAAATCTGGGCCACCACAAGTCACCATGTGGATCATACACAGCTCAGTTGACCACATTACTTTCCAAAGCAGATTCAATTTGTTCTGCCATACAGCAATGCTCACCCAATCAACCCACAGCATGAATGCTTTATGAAACAGTGTTGCATCCTGCCATTGAATATCCTCTGCCTCAGTCCTTTTTGTCTTCTGCTCAACTGCTAATGTTGGAATGGAAATACTTTCCATGCATTTTCTCACTTTGTGGCTATGCAAGCACTACTGCCGGAGCAGTTCTCTACGCACCAGTCAGTAGGAGGAGCAGGGTTCATACCACTGGAGGTCATTGCTGGCCGCAGTTACATCATCCATTTCTTGAAGCACTGGAGATCCCAAGACATTGCAGGAAAGCTCCTCCGGACTGTCCTGTGGTGGTTCCAACTATTTTCCGGTCTCTCCAAACCAGTTCTTGAATGTCCCTCAATTGCTCTTCCATATATTCCCGGCAACTTTCTCCATGGTGTTCCGCAGTATCTGACCACTATAAAGGTCACCATTACCGTTGATGACACCGGCTTGGTACCACCGCTCCGACATGGTGACTATACCATTATGGACCTTGCCCTTACCAGATTCCCTACAAATGTCCTCAAGACTCCTAAAGGCCATATCTGTTCACTCCACCAGATCAATTCAGTTTGCTTGTACCTCAAGGTTCAATGGCTCAGCAAACTGTGTCTTCCTGGCACAAGTAAGCTGTCTCCCAGCATTTTCTCCCACCAGTGCCTGGAACTTTACCATCCTTCCATTACATATCCATATCAGCCCAAGCCAGATAGGAAAAGCTGGAAGACCTTTGATAAATTTCTTTGCAGTATCTCCAACAGCCCTGCCTCAAACAGGATTTTGACCACTACTTATTGGCTTGGTAACTGGCTCCCTCATCACCATGCTTATCATGGTGTATGGGATGCCCATCTGTCCACTGATCATCACTTATGGACTTCACCAAGTCTGGGAAACTGGGAGTCCCATCCTGTGGTTCTAACCCACATCGGACCGCCATGGTCACCACGTGTCCCTGGCAAACTCCCTCCTGGCAACAACGTCCCYGTGATCACCTGGACAACCAAACCTGATGGTTGTCAATATGATCCAACCAGTGTCTGCCCTTTTCTCACTGTCAGAAAATCCCCCGGTGAAGTTCCCCGCACATGGCTGGGCCTTTTACACTGCCTAGATCCATGGCAACACCAGCTCCTGAGATCTGTCCAGTTTGAAACTGACTTCTCACCGACGATGGATACATTTACTTCTGGGACCCCTCTACTCATGGTCTCCAATGGATCTGGCAAAGACAGTTGTATATCCTTTGGCTGGTCTCTAGCCACTACAGCTGGGGATAGAATTTCTTGTGCAAATGGCCCATGCTTTGGCATTGAAAGTTCTCTTCGAGCYGAGGCTACGGGCTTATTATCAGCAAGTCTCTTTATTACCCTGGTAGTTTTGCATCTACACTGCCCAGCCCACAAGAACAGCAAAGATGATGCAAGTTCATCCAGCTCATCATCCTCTTCTGAGGCCTCTCCTATCTGCCCTACACAGGTTACTTTTATCAGCGACAGCAAGTCACTCATCATTCGACTCCAATCCAGATGTGAATACACAGAAGTTTATGCCAATGCTACTCTAGCACCAGAATTTGACTTGATTGAACAGATTTTTCAAACCCTTCAGATTCCTTTCATTAGATACTCCTTTTCCTGGGTGAAAGGCYATCAGGACAACACCATTGCCTTTGATCGCCTTCCTCTGATAGCTCAACTGAATGTCAAAGCTGATGGCTACACTGGAGATTTTCAAGCTCAGATGACTACGCCAAATTTCATTACACCAGTGTTACCTTCKTGTCCAGCAGTTCTCCAGATTCAGTCTCGCTCTGTCACCAGCCAATATAAGAGAGCGCTCACAGATTCTTGTTTGATCCCCCAATATCACACTTATTTGAGAGATAGGAACCAGTGGCCCCTATGAGTTCTCGCTGATATTGCCTGGAAGTCTCTGAGCATTGCCATCCACCGCATCTCCAGGGACGTCTTGGTCACTAAATGTTGCAACCACATCCTACCCACTGCCACTGTTCTCAAAAGGTGGAACTACCAACAACATGATACTTGTTGTCTTTGCCAGTCGCCTGAAGATTCTGAGCATCTCTTTCWATGTTCTCACCCATCACGCATCGGATGGCGGARACAGACTATCACCTCTTTACAACAACGCATGTCCACACTCGGCTTCCAACCAATTGCCATTGACACACTTGCTACATGTCTCACCAAATGGCTAGACACTGGCATAGTTTCTCCAGAGAAATATCCTACATCCCTCCATCCAGTTATCCATTTCCAGAGTGAGATTGGTTGGCGCCACATTTTTGCCGGTCACATTTCACTCCAGTGGTTTACTGGTCTTGATCTTCATTCCAGCTCTTACTCCCCACTAGTGTTGGGGGGTTATCTTGTGGAATTCTTTCTTACCTCCTATATATCATTATGGGAATAGCAAAATAAAGATCTCCATGGCTACACGCCGCTTTCCGAGAAGCAAGCAAAGCATCGGCAACGGGTGGTGACAAAAGTTCAAAATTTATTTGAACTGAAATCACAGACTTGTCTGTCCCACGCTCACCTACTTCCAGATGACATGGAGGCCTTCTTATCAACTACACCTACCTCCATGCTTACATATTACCATCACGTCTATGAGAAAACGATTCTGGCAAGCGTTGCTCAAGCCGCAAGTGCTTTGGCCTCCAACACTTGCCCTATTACTCAGTACTTTCAACATTTTCCTCATAGTAAACAACCACCAGAGAGCGTCACACAAGATGGGCTGGTCTTTGACGCCTACTCCAAGAAGAAATGACACAAACCSTCCGCATCACCAAAGACTTCTTTGGTCTCTGTCGCAACCAACCGTACTATGCAAACTACTATGRACAAATATTTCCAATAATCCCCCAGCCCAAACAAAACCCTGGTTGCACCTCCATCAAAAATCCTCTGAGGGAAGTGCTGCCGCTCGGAGCAGCTAGAAGCATACTTTCCAACAAAAAGCTATGGTTCTGGCCATGTAGCGCCTCTTCTAGTTCACGAGGTTAAAAATTTTATTAAGATTYTTTTTCAATGGTTGCTCTACACATGGTGGGATGTTTTGAGAGTTTGAAGGGCACAAGTAGGAGTTGAATACATCAGTACTTCCCCTCATGCACAAAGATTCAATCAAGGCCTGCAAGGTTGGGGCAAAATGGGAAACCTTTTGGATATTTTGCATCAATCAACCAACAAATGCAGCAAAATCTGTCACCAACTATTCCCTATCAAACTACATCAGAGTTTATGAGAAAACTATCCATGAGAGCAATTGCAGAGCTGTCACAACTCCCACTGCAAAAATGAATCCAATCACCCAATATGTCCATCCCTTACCTGATACAAAACAACCAATGGAGTTGTTACTCCAGATATGGTAGGAGTGCTTCCTCTTGCAACAACTATGAGCATATTTCTTCTCCCTCTAATAGGTCATGGCTGTGGCCTTCTTTGCAACTCTTCTTGTTGAGCAGGTTACAAATGACAAAATCTGAAAAATTCTTGACAAAATTTTTTTTGTCTCATCAGCATAACAATATAATAGATATGATCTCTCCTACTGTGATCAATCTCATATCGCACACTGCCACAAGTTCTATCTCATACACCTACACAACCRTCTGACTTGTGCTCATATAGTAACATGCTTCTTCTTGCTGACTCAGCAACTAACAAACTATCAACCTACTAACAGARAGTATGGAACCATCCTCCCTTCTTTGACCATCAATTGAGACATGTTCTACTTGAATGTCATCACCACTATAGAACAGCATCCAAATCTCCTGTGTCAATTAGATCTGCTGTCTGTAGGATATCAGACCGTGGGTATGATTCATACATACAACAAATACATACAATACGTATATACGATTCATACACACCATACATATGACTCATGCGATCCCACTGGATTCATATGATCAACATGACTCATTTCATTCACTTGCGTGAGTGACTCGACTCATTCGATTCACACATCACTCGATCCTCACAGTGATCCATTCTRGATTTCATAGTTCGTCGATCCTCGATAAGAGCATCRACTCACTTTTCTTCTACTAGCACACACTTTACATCACTTTTAGGACAGTCACTCCCACAAGATCCACATTTGAGAAAGGATAACAACAAGAAGTAGTAGTTGTCTCATAACAGGAGGAGACTAGGTGAACATTTTTCAGTCTCTCACAAGGCACACATTCTGTACAATGGACACAGCAAGATCCCACAAGAAGAAGCCTTTTTGACATCTCGTGGCTGAGATGCATGGCTGAATAGTTTACTCTTGTATGAAGGCCACAACATTTGTACTAGTAAGACTTGAAGTCAGCAACAAGGAAGGGCATCTGAAAAAAAGAATTGACACTTTCCAACAGAACTTGAGCTGATATCAAGAAGGTCAAGAATAACAGAGACC
>CAACVS010000439.1:125186-151715 GCA_900660405.1 Pseudo-nitzschia multistriata
GATTATTCACTAGCTACTCGTGATTGCCGTGTAGTTTACTGCCTCACAGTTGCAAATCTGAGCGCTTGGCGTCCGGAATGCCATCTCAACGGTACAAAGGGGCAGACGGAAGACGAAACGTACTAGGGAGATGACTCGTACGACCAATTGCATTCTCTTGCAAGTTCTCAACCACAAATGGCGTGAGAATTGAGAATCCACGAAGAAAAAACGAGATTTGCATGAATCATCAGCATCATCTTCATCTAGTTGTACCGGTACGATGTACGATACCATAACGTTCGTACATGACAAAACCAAGAGTGACATCATACCTTCCGTAMCGATACAGGTGAAAAAAATACTACTAGTACAGTACCGTGCTTACTTCAAATCATCCGCATGCTGTAGAGAACGCCCAACGATCACCACTGAAAGAGTCTCACAGAAAACATCCATCAATTGATCGAAGCACTACCTTATACCACTCATCGTCAGCAAACACTAGAATTCTTCGGGTATAACGACGGCGTTATGGGTTCCACAGAACAACGCCTAATTTTCGAATCCTTCTTCTTCGGCAGACGACAATCATTGACTGTCGTTTTATTGCTTCTATCCTTGTCTGGGAACATGACCTCGACTCTTGCTTTCTTCTCTCGGTCCTTTTCGAAGAGTAGAGCTCTAAAACCGAGATGTATTTCTGCGAAAGCTGCTGCTATGTCTGCTGATTATGATGTCATTGTTGTCGGCGGAGGGCATGCGGGTTGTGACGCTGCTGCAGCTGCTGCCAGAACCGGCGCCAGGACTGCCCTGGTGACACAAAGGCTCGATACAGTCGGCGAGCTCAGTTGCAACCCATCCATCGGAGGAATTGGCAAGGGTCATTTAGTCCGTGAAATTGATGCACTGGACGGGTTAATTGGAAAAGTTGCCGACGAAGCTGGTATACATTATCGTGTTTTGAATCGACGAAAGGGACCTGCCGTAAGGGGGCCACGGTACGTTCAAAAGATGGAAACTTGTCCTGATGATATATTTTAATTCATTTGTTTAAATGGAATCTCAAATGTCGGTTAACGTATATCATTGCATCAAGCTTAAAACTGATATCACCTCATTTCTATGATAAATCTGATCTCATGCAACATCTTCAGAGCACAAATGGACAGAGATTTATACAAAGCTAGTATGCAACAAACGCTCAAAGAATACCCTAACTTAGACTTAATTGAGGCTAGCGTCGAAGATCTTTTGATAGAGGAACCTTCCAATCTGATTCATATTAACAGCAACAGCAAGCCTCAAATTCGTGGTGTATTGACGGAACAAAATGGGGTGAAAGGGGAACTGACATCGAATGCAGTTGTGATCACTACTGGAACTTTTCTAAGAGGAGGTATGCATGGAAATCTGAATGAAATGTACCATGGACAAAATCTTCATTAGGCTCTTCCATTCTGCTTGGAATCTCCTCTGGTATTCACAATTTTTTTCACTCCTTCATTCTTTAAAATCATCACATATGCATTAAGTATTGATGCTGGGTCACGATAGGTACAGTGGTGGGCGTCATCTGCGTGATTCTGAAAAAGTGGAGCCGCCATCAATTGGCTTGGCGAAAACGTTGGCTCGATACGAGTTTGAGTTAGGAAGGTTGAAGACGGGCACTCCAGCGAGAATCGATGGTAAAACTATTGATTGGGATATTCTTTTACCTCAACCATCTGAAATACCTGCTACTCCATTCTCACATCTACTTCAATTTAATGACGAACAGCCTCCTTTGGTTGATCAAGGAAAAGTTGTTACTTGCCGCCAAACAGCTACCAATGAAGAAACACACAAACTGGTAATGAAATATGAGAGTACATTACCTATCTACGATGGGATGGATGGCGCAGGTAATGGCCCCCGATACTGTCCCTCCCTCTACAAAAAGGTCCAGAGATTCCCGGATCGAAATTCTCATAATTGCTTTCTTGAACCAGAGGGTTTGAACACTGATATTGTGTATCCCAATGGTATGAGTGGACCATATCCGGAAGAAGTCCAATTAAAGATTTTGAGATCTATGAAAGGCTTAGAAAATGTGGAAATCATTCGTCCTGGTTATGACGTAGAGTATGATTTTGTCAACCCAATTTCATTATCGCATACATTGGAAACGGAAAGAATCACGGGTTTATATCTAGCAGGTCAAATCTGTGGTACGACAGGTTATGAAGAAGCTGCGGCACAGGGTGTCGTGGCAGGTGCCAATGCTGGCAGAGTAGCGTCAGCAACTTCAGCCGGTTTATCGACGCCAAAACCTTTTATTATTGGTAGAGACGAAGGGTACATAGGTGTGTTGATTGATGATTTGGTTACGCGGGGCACCTCAGAACCATATCGAATGTTTACATCACGAGCAGAATATCGTATTTCTCTTCGCGCAGATAACGCTGATCTGAGGTTGACTAAGAAAGGTAAAGATTTTGGCCTTGTACGAGACGAAGAGCGCATCTCTGCACTGGAAGCTAGAGGATACCTTATTGATGACAGAGTTCAAAAACTGCGTTCTTTCGATTTGAAAGTAACAGAATGGGCAGAACGCGGTGGAACGGAATTGATGGGAGGTTCACGAATGGGTAAAAAGACAGGAAACAAAAAAAGTGCAGAGGAAGTTTTGCAAATGCCGCATGTCACTCTTCGTAATGTAGAGGACATAATGATTGCCGTGGATCGCGAGAGCCGCAAGAAAAATGTTTCCGACAACGACGAAGTCACTGAATCGTTCGAATTGACTTGCTCTCCAGCTTCAGTTTATGATTCCGTAGAAGCAATAGTGAAGTACAGGTCTTACGTAGATCGCCAACATCAGGATATGGAAAGCTGGCGGAAAGCGCAAGGGATGAGAATACCACCAGACATTGTTTATGAACACGACTTATTCCCATCGTTTTCTAAGGAAGAACTAGAGAAGCTAGCTGAAGCACGCCCTGATACTTTTGCTGAAGCTTCGAAAATTAGTGGAGTCACTCCTCAGAGTTTGGTATACCTCTACCATCATGTCACCAGAAGGAACCGCAAACGAGATCGGCGAGAAAAAGCAACAGCAAGAAAAGTCTGAAGCACTGAATCTTTGGAAGTCGAAATTCTAATCGTTAGATTTCTTTTTTGTCGTGCAAGAAACCTTTTCCCAATTTTTGAATTACGATACTATTAAAGAAGAGTGAATACGCACAGTATACTAGATAAAAGATATTGAATGCTTTCTTAGTTCCAGAACCCTTGTGCAGCGAAGGGAACTAATTTTCCGACCTACACGTGACAACTTAACCATGCATCTCAAAACATTGATGGTAGATGCTTCTTAGCTAGATCTTTGTGTGATGTGTTCTTAAGCCCTTTCAACAGAGTCAATTCGTCGATGGCAAGTGAAGTCAACGGCCAAGCCCCACCACTTCCGCCATGAGACTGTCGAAACGTTCTGGAAGAACTCTTTCTTGTATTTAATTCAACGAGATTCATCTAGGACAATTTTTGCTGAAGTGAGGGTTTTGGTGAACTACGGGTTTTTGGTAACGGTGTCTGATTTGGGCTCAAAACTTACCTCTCCAAGTCGATGTAGAAGTCGGATAGTTTCCCCGAAAGAAGGTGCTGGTATATACTGAGGGTTCCCTGAAGCACTTGCGAGAGCTTCCATCTTTATCAGTATGTCATTTACATCGAAGCCACCCACTTCATGACCAGAAGATCTGGAAAGAGAAGCCAAAGAAACTAACAAGAGCGTTTCAAAAGGTGAAGAAAACGAAACAGCCGTCACCATCGCCATGTTGAAAGACTCTAAACTTGCTTTCTGCACGTCGCTGATCCTAATTTTCGGGAAATCATCTGTTCCATTTGAATCAATTGCTTTCTTTTCTTCAAAACGTCGCGTTACAAGTTCAGCAGCCGATCTGCATATCTGAAATGCCTTCCGTATATCACCACTCAACGCTGCGGTCTTCTTGGCTGCAAATAAAATAGCGTCATCTTCGAAAAACATGAAATTCTAAACGGTAAAATTAAGTCGCAGGATCAAAATGATAAACACCCATTCAATCAGTACGAGTATTCTTACCGGGGATCCTTCCTTCATCTTCGATCTCAGAATTGATATTGTATCGTCAAGACTGTAAGCCTTAAAAACGCACTTTTCTGTTCCCATACGAGATTGAACGCTAGCCATCAAGTGATCTATCAAGTTTAGTGTATTTGATATTCCAATAACGATAAGCCGACTGGTGCTGGAAAGTTCAGCTGCACGCTTGGGCCAATCGAATAAGTTGTATAATATAGATTGGTCATCCGTGACAAGGTAATCAATTTCATCCAACAGAACAATGGTTGTACAGTTATTTGGAAGATCGGATTCAGAAGTTGTCGAGGTGAAAAACGCTTCGAGCCGTTCGCAGGCACGTTCGTGTGGACCAAGGTGGGTTCTTTCGGTCAGAGCTTCCCAAAATCTGATGTATATATCCGAGGGGTGTCGTACCTCAATACCATTCAATGGTATAAATCTAAATGTGGGAATATTCCCTCCCTTCAGTTCGTGATGTAGCATAGAAATGGCCGCGCGAACAGTTGCAGTTTTACCCTACAAAATTTTCGATTGTAGAAAAAGAAAGACGAGATGTTGTCAAAGAAAAGGAGCGAATTTGAATTGAATATGTTGTGGTCGTGACTTTATCACTTTAAGATCGCATTCGAGTTGAACAAACTTACGACTCCGGGGGGTCCTGCCAGAAACATGGATGATTTGTAACCTTTGGATTTGTGATCTTCGAGGAGAGCAGCCCTAAGAAAAGCAAGAAGCTGGGAAAGCTCTTTTTCTCTTCCTACCAAAGTCTCTCTACCCTTGTAAGCATTTTTTGATGCATCTTTCAGAGTTAGCTTCCATATCAAATTCACCATTGAGTCCTTCCAATTCGTAAGACTTCTTTTCAGTTCAGTTGAATCGGATTTCTCGAGGTCTTCCTCCAACCCCAACGTCGAATGGATCAAGCCTCGCTTAATCCTCCCATTTAATCCACTGCAAGGTATCAATGATCGCCGTTTTGTAGACCAAAATCGCGTACAAACGAAGTGTTTAACGTCCCCCCTCTTTATACCGATAGTATCCTCCACAAGTTTGACATGATCTAGAATTGCATGGCTTGCGTCAACTATTTGACAATGATCAGTTTCATACACCTCAATAAATTCTGATGAATCATCCGCTGACAAAGCTACCAAAGAGAGATCACTCCTTTCGTAGAACCAGCGAATTTCAATCTGAAATTGTTTGTTTCGTTGCTCCTTCGGAGTTAAGAGGTGTTCACGATGAAACTCATCATGTGATAAGAACTCTTTGAATATAGCGACAACTTCTGCGACGCCCCAATTACAGTCATAAGGATATCGTTTGGATCCCTCGAATCGGACTTGAATGGTGTCTCCTATCTTTATAGTCCTTGATGTGAAGTTCTGCTGATAAATGTTTCCACGTAAACATACTCTGAAGTTCGGTACTAAAGTCATTTTGGTATAGAATGCCCTAAAATGTAGCGCATCAACACGGAAGGCTTTGTTGCTACACCGATGTTCATCAGAGTTTCGTTCAACGTCGTTAAAAACTGGAATTAGCGACGAATCTTCGCAAACATGAGAATTTTCATCTTTTGCTTCTGTATCTGTTCTAGGTTTGTCACGTCTGTTTAATTTTGATAAAGAYGAAGCTGTCTCTCTATCGAACTTCAAAGATTTTGCTGCAAGAAATTCAGATAGGGGGAGATGAATATGTATCTTTGTCAGATCAGTTGCACAAATAGCATCCGGAGAATATAGCGTAAGCGGGCCTAGTAGATCTGTCGATGTTACTGTCATTGTTTTTGTCGGATGATGTTCAGCAATTTTCCTTTTTTCATTGTGATCATCATTCTCAATTGATACTTCAAATTTCAGGCATCGAATTTCAAAACGTGCAATTTCATGTCCGCCTGCTTTTGACTCGGTATATATAGCGAGGATCTGGGCTGGAAACCATGGGACCGTGAAAGGATAAAATGATGCGCTGCTTTGGGGTGTCTCAGAATCATTGACAGCAACGACATCGCCAATTTTAAGTTTCCATACCTTTCTTTCAGAACAATCAGCAAGGGGCAAATAATTTGTGGCATGAAATAGAGACCAATGCGGGCAAAGCAGAGCTTCTTCGTAGAATGAAATATTTGCAGACGATGATGATGTTTGATTTTTAAGACCCACACAGGAGCCCTCCTGTGAATTCTTAGCAGAGGGGAGTGCATCGCAAGTTGGTCCTATATTCGGTAATTGATATTTCGCATTTGGAAGCTCATCTCCCAATCTATTGCATTCATGAAGAAATGAAGATTGACGACATCCTCTCTCTCGCAAACCCTGCTTCCAACGCGCTGGTGACAAAGCTGACCAGTATATCGGCTGCAATCTCTGGAAGGTTTTGAGGTAGAAAAAATTGCAACGACAACAAATTATATTCTTCTCTCCAGTACTGCCCGAGAACACCTGATTTCCTAGTATTACATTGACAGTACCCAGAAGGAAATTAGCAGCTATTCCTAATTCGATGTCGTTGGATTCAAATATTTGTTCGTGAGTACCCTCTGTATGCAACGGCAAAAACTGTTTCGCATCATTTGAAAGCTCAGACAATTTGTAAAAGCGCCGTATTTCGATCTTGATACTATCTTTATCACCCACGATCGACTCCTTACGAATACTCAGAATCTGGCCATATGAGAATGGGATTCGAAAAGGATACCAAGGGAACTTAATATGCTGTGCGGATGCGTAGGTTTCAGGCACACTTGCATTGCTGTCAAAATAGCAAACGATATCTCCAGGCATGAATTCAAATAAGGTTTTTCTTCTTCGCTTCATTTCCATGGTAGGTGATACAAGGTATGCAATCGGCGATGAAACAGAGATAGATCTGTAAAAGTCTTGTGATCCTTTTTCAGGGTTAATTGTGAAAAAGTGCTCGCCTAATTCCACCGTAATTTCCTCTGATTTGAACGATATGTCTGTCCACTTTCTTTGTCCCATGACATTTCTCTCTTCACTCCATCTGCATAAGTGGTGGTGATCTGGGTCACTGCCCCGCATTCTTAATGCTCTTGTATAAAATTGAGACAGTTTTGGCACCAACTCCTTTCCCTGACGATTCGTCGGTCTGAGTAGTAAACCACGTGATAGACCAGGTGGTATTTGTGGAAGAGTCAAGTCGTAGTTCGTCCAGTCCGTTGATGTGCCAATTTCTTCGTCGAAACAGATATGAGTGCACAGGCGGGGAATTAGAGGAAGCCCAGTCACATCACTTATTGTCACATCCCAGTTCTCACTTTCCTCTACAGAAGTAAGAATGATCCGTCCTGGTAGTGCATCTGATATCGGTAGGTGCTCATATGCTTCGGTTTCAAACAAAACGTAATCCTTGTTCAAGGCATTTAAACTAGATTTGTGTGTTTGTAATATTTCATCGTATCGATCAAACCATCTTACTTCCATCATCCACGATTCACATTCTTTTTGATACAAAGACACAACCTGACCCGGACACCATTTTTTCTCGAAAGGATACCACGCATCGCTTTTCACCTCGCTTTTCACCTCGCTTAATTTGGCATTTTTACAGTGAACTGCAATTATATGCCCCACAGCCAGCGTCCATCGACAACAACATTTCGAATGCAAGCGTTGCCGCAAATCTTTTTTTCGTACATTCAAGCAAACAGCATCGACATATTTATTACCCAACTCGTTGCAAAAGACTCCGATTGATTCCGGAACAATATCGAAAAAAAAAGCATTGGTTGTTGAGGTTTTGTGAAGACTATGAGCCTTGGTAGTTTTGGAACTCTTCGTAAGCCACTCGGTATACTTTCTCTTTAGTTGTCTGGGCATTTTTTGGATAGCTCGCTTAATAGGTCCAGGTAGAACATCTTTCAGATCAGTCTGGGAGCGCTCTAGACAAGTAGCATGATCATAATTCCAATCTAGATTTCTTGTAATCTTTCCATGCGAATGTTCGAGATGCTGGCAGAGCATTCGGACAATCGGAAAGTCGTTTTCTCCTTTGACTTTTTTCGGACGCGTAGAAAAAATGTCGCTGTCAGAAGTCAACTGGATAGAAGCCGGTAATAATTCTTTGACGGAGCAATCACAAGATTCGTACGTTTCTAAAACTCCATACGTTTTATTCATGGATTTGAGCGTCTGAGTCCAGCGTTCAGCTTGAAGCTCTGGTAGCCGATAAAACCATCTGATGGTCAATCTCCACTCATCGGTTTTGTTGTTTCTCTCTCGAAAGATGTTGGTGATCTGTGCAACGCCCCAAGGAAGTCGAAATGGAGACCATGAGCTGGTGGTTGATATAGACTCTTTGTAGTGAATAGCAACTACACTACCTATCTTGATGACAAACGGAAGGTTTGCATTATCATTAGAATGAATGTCATTAACGATTCCTCCTTCATCATCCAAAAGAGAACATACGACTGCGAAAGGTATCATTATTTGCAGCTCTCGAAAGAAGTCTCTGTGTTTCGTTTGGTAAAATGGAACAGCATCTTGAATAAATGAGGTATTGAGCTGCCATTCATTAAATGTATCAAGCACATTCAACGGCGAAGTTGGCTTATCAATTTTGCAAGTTCTTTTCATGCTTTGTAATTTTGTCGTATTTGATGATATGATGGTCTCATTTTCATCGTAATTATTATCATCCGCTACATCATCATCATTTGTACTGAAGATTTTTGTTCGAAGTTTATGTTTATTCCTTCCTCTCCCAGCCCCACGTGTAGGAAGTGTGGTATCTGTTGAGTGGGTATCACGAGTTGTGGTAGAGGCAAGGTCATCTTCGTTGATCCCTTGATTGCCTGCATTTTTGTTTACCGTCCGATTTAATTGTCTATTAGTTTCACCAAACTCAACAGAATCTTTTGTTCTGCCATCCATGACTCCTGATGTCKTAGCTTGCTGCTGCCATGATGATACATTGCGCCTCGACGGATTTGCGAGCATAATTTTCGAAATTCGTTTCGAAGGTGGCTGCTTCGTATCAGCACTAAATCGAAGTTCTTTTCTTTTCCGCTTGTTGCTACCATGTTCTAAATTGGCAACAGAGCGATTCTTGTTGCCTGCATCGCTTTTTGCCTCACTTGTACCGGCAAGTTGGTCGAGGGGAGCACTCCGAATCAAAGTAGCAGTTGCTTTTAATTCTTCCGGAATGAATCTTTGTGCTCCTACGACTCTCGTCGCTTTTGGCACATCTTCCGTTTCAATAGAAGGATCACTTTCTATAGTCTTCCCAGTCCCAAGCACCTTTCGTCGCTGTTCTTCTCTGAGAAGAACAGCTTTGTTGTAACGTTCCCTGCGACTTTGTATCCATCCTCGCATCAATGCGTCACCTAATGAAGATATTGTGTCTTCAGGAGTAACTTTTTCGTCTAAGGCCAATTTTGAAACGACAGCGTTATCGTCTGAACTGATATCGATACCACTTTCATTTCTCAGCCATCCTTTCCATGCCTGCTGCAGCGGTTCCGGAATCTTATTCTGGAGGACGGGAGTGGCATCATCATCAATGCTGTTTTCGCTCGTTAAATTGAAAGAGGGGCAATTTAATTCAACCCATGCATCTGGGTCTCGTTCACTAAGAATGCTTTTGACGTTTTTCTCTCCGCGACTTGTCTTCAACTTATGTAGTGGGCGTCGTGTTTTTGTGCAACAAAACTGTAGTTCATACCTTGATTCTTCTTTTTCTTTAATTCCATTTTTCATGAAATCTCGATTCGTCTTCATTCGAATTGTCACCGGGAGAAGAACGTTGTATTCTTCGTTTGATTCTGACACAGGTATCATGGATACAATGCCGTATTGTCGTGGACAATTTATCAGAACATGAGGCAATTGGGATCCCATTTCTTTACTATTCGTATTGTAGGGACGGTAAACACTCTTTAAATTCGCAACTTTCATCTCGGCTACATCCAGATCTAGTGCTTTGTCAAGCCATTGCGTGTGACATTCAAACACAGTTCCACCYCCAACCCCATTTTTGTCCTCAACGCCGTGGCGACTAACAACCTTCCTTAACGCGATGACAAGGCCAACCTTCCACTCCAATGATTTTTTTGTGTAATGATTTGGTTTCCAAGTCTCTATCAATTCTAGCGCCGTTTGATTCAAATCTTTCTTCGCGACGACGACCACATCGCCCAAGTGAACTTTCCATCGAGATTGCACTGTCTTTGAACCATGATCGATAACTAAACTTGAATAATAAAAAGTTCGTTTCGTTTCTGTTGTGGTGGTGTGGATAGCTCCAGAGCTTGGTAGAATATTGTTCGAAGTCAGTGGGGCCATATCACTTATTGTTTCCTTCCAGACTCGGTTACGTCGCTAATAGACAAATTATGAACAGTCAAATAAATAGATTTCGATTCTCGTCGCTTGATACTGCATGGATAGACAACTCTGTGTTAGTGTTGAGGAAAGAGGAATCAATCAATTGATAGATCGGTACGGTAAAGTACATGGTACTACCGTACGAATCGTACGCATGGGTCATAAAATAATGAGGGGGTACACGCATTACGCATCGAATCGAAAAATCCTTTTCACGAAAGGGAGAAAAAAAGAAACTCGTATTCCACATGTGGTCCAAATTTCCAAATACAGTAGCCTAGGATTTATTTAATTCTCATTTTTACTCCATAATACTAGTAAAACTATCCAACCTTTAAGCAGTTACAGCTTTATCAAGAATACTACTATTTTMATTTTTGAGTAGCCAGTCTAGTCCAGTTTTTCATGCTGATTCTGAATATACCATTTTATCAGATAATGAATTGATATTTGTGGTACTATTTTACTATTRAAAAATGAACATAATTTTCCATACTGGTAGTACTAGTAGTAGCTCCTCCAGTATATGAAATTTATACCAGAAACATTTTTGTGGTTGGAGACTAATTCCATGAAATGTTACAGTGTTACTGGGTTTACTACTAATTTGGTCAATCTGCCACCAAACTCAACCCACACAAGAACCATCAGAACATCAAATTGGTGCAATTCTAGCACATGAGGAACATAGAATGCTCTGTTGCCCAGTGGTAGAAATATGTCTCTGTCATGAGGGTGAGTTTCCAGAAGATTTCTGCAGCAATGCCCCATTGGAAGTTGTATATTCTGCTGAGGGATGCATTGTTTGCTTGGAGGATATCATGGACTTTTTTGAGTTCTCATGCTAGGGGACAGTGGGGGGTGAATAGGGTTGTGAGGACTTGTATTTGGTTCTTGGTAATGTTGATTACCTTGTACATTGTGTGTGGCACAATTGGTGTGTTTAATTTGGCTCTGAGGACATCAGTGGTGCTGAATGTAGTGGCTTCAGTGTTGAGGTGCTGTTGGTGTTAATTTGGTGGTTTTTGTGATGTATGCCATGGGTCCTAGGCTGTTTTGTCCTGGCATGTGGGCATCAGGGTCAAAGAAGAACTTGGCAACGCTTATTTTCCAGTCATGTACCATAGGAGGCGTCCTTGGAGTTTTGGGAATGATATTTTTAAGGGGTTTGTGAAGAAGTGTTCTACTTTTGTTTTGCAATTTTTCTTTGTGTTTTGAATTTGTTCCCATGTGTTGTTGGTGATGGTGTACAAGGTCTGGAGCTGGGAGATTGGCACTCCTGACTACCCTATGGTGTGGAGGAGCTGTATGTTGGTCATTGKTTGTTGTGTTGGGGCAGTAGGTTTAGGTACGTTGATAATGGAGGCATACAGGTTCATTTGGCTGATATCTTTKGGTGCTGGGGTGGCTGTTGTGTTTGCAAGCAGTTGGCAGAGTTTTGTGTGGGGCATGTGGTGGATGTCTTGTGCTATGGTGTGTATGTTGTGATGGTTTGGAGTGATGGTTTGGAGTGATTGTTGGTGGTGCAATGTTTCTTTGCAGGGGTGTGGCTGGTGTTTGGAATTGGTTGTGGGTGGGTTCTGGTGGCATTTGGTACAGGTAGTGGTGTTGGTTGGTTAGCTGTGGTGACCCATTGGGTGATGCAAGTAGGTCAATTGTGTTGGTTCTGGTGCATCTGTTGCCCCCATTTGCATTAGGGTGATTTGTTGGGTGTGTGTGGTTTATGTTTGTGTTTTTGTTTTCTTTGTRAGTGATTGGTGGGTTGGGTGTTTCTGGGGTGAGGACATTCTTTGAGATGAGTAGGTCAATGAGGGTTGATGCTTCATTTGGCCAGAGATCTTTTAGGTCATTGGTCATTTGGGTGGAGAGTTTTTTTTAGAACAGGAGGTTTGGGGTTGTGCTGCTAAGAAGGAGGAGGTTGCTTGTTGCTGGGTCCTTGTTTTTATGTATTCAAGCTGCTTGGAGCCATTTTGCAGTTGTGGAGGTTTGGGGGGTTGCTTTCTCATTAATAATGTTGCTGCAAAGTTTGTTGGGGTGAGTGGGGAGTTGGTTGATTTAATAGAAGTCTAGTAGGAGGGAGGATGAGATGTATCCCAGGAGTCTCTTGGTTTTTGCTTTTGCAGTTGTATGGGGTTTGAGGAAGGGGATTCGGTTTTTGTTTAGGGCTTGTTCGGTTCTGCTGGGGCCAGTGGTTTATGGGCACTTTCTGTTGTCAGCAGGGTCAAGTGCTTCCTGAAGTTTGATTGTGATGACCTTGCAGTTGGCTGGGGCATCAAAGACTGCAGGAGCAAGGGCAAAGGCTGGTATGCTGGCAATGTGGAAGCTTTGGGAGAATTTGGTTTGTACAAATGTTTCCTTGTGAGCACTTTGCTGTAGTTGATTGTTGTCATTGTTCTGCATGTTTTTGCTTGATTGTTTGTTTCCAGGGTGCTGTGGTGTTGGAGTGGGAGTGCAGGCCTTTTTCTGGGGTTGCATTGCCAAAATTTGTCTTTTGTTCTTGGTGGTTGCTGAATTTAGTAAGTTGTCATTTTTTGGCTTTTCTTTGTTGCTGTTTGTTCATTTTTGTGACAKGGGGTGTCAGGGGGTTTCTTGTTTTGTGGGCTGGTCAGTTGTTTGTGTTTGGGGATTGATGGGGTTAGGTCTGTCTGTTGTTTGTTTGTTTGTTTGTTTGTTTGTTTGNTTGTTTGTTTGTTTGTTTGTTTGTTTGTTTGGAAAATTTTGCGTTCTATTTAGCAATTGTCATTGTTTTGCATTTGGCCCTTGTTTGTATTGTGTTGGCATGGTGGGGGTGCTTTTGCTTGGCTTGTRCATGTGTCTGCAAAGTGGGAGTGCTTTTGCTGAGTTGGGTTGTTTGCTGTGGCAAGCCTTTCTGTTGGAATTTCATCATGGTGGTGTGTCTTTTTCCTGTTGCAAATGTGGTTTAGAAAYGGCAGGGCATTGTGTTTGTTGTGAGTTGCTGTGCATTCTTTTTGGCAGTGAGTTGTTGCATCTTCACTGGATTCTCTTGGTGTATGTGGTGAGTCCCTTGCAGTGGCAATGGGGTGATTCTTTCCTCTTTCACATCATGTCTTATCCTACTGTGGCAGTCCTCCACCGCAATACTTTCAAGAATGAGGCCAAGGCTTGTTGAAGTACAAGGCTATTGTATTTTGGGGGTATCACAATTTGCAAGGTAGCTATTTGTCTGTTGATTGTCCTATGTCTATCTTTCCTTTCCCTAGAGGTACTAAGGGCAAAACCTACTGTATGCTAGCAAGTTTTGTTTTGAAACTAAAATGAGCTAAGAATTCTACTTCTACTCTTAGTATTATTGTTTGTGTGGCAATTGCCAGCAATAACTTGCCAGGATGGGACTTCCCTTTAGTAGTCCTATTTTCTAGCAGTTGGACTTCCTGTTGTTCTATGACAAATATCAGCCTGCTACATCTGGTAGTACTAAAAGTAACACCTTGTCCTCTGATTTTGGTGGCACGTGCTGTCCAGGAAAAGGAGCCTCATAGGAAAATTAAAAGCTCACTTGCCTCCAACTCACTTTTGGTAGCACGTGCTGCTGTCCCTATCTAAAAAGAAAATCCTTGGGGGTGCACCTTGAATTTTCTTTTAGATAGGGACAGCATGTGCCACCAAATTGAAGGATGGGGTGTTACTTTTAGTACCATCACATGGTACTCCTGCTCTACTGCTATCTACAGTGGTGCTATTATGAGTTACTGATACAGAGAATGCTGATACAGAGGATGCTTGCTGATAACAAGGACGACACTTGTTGATACAGAGGATGCTGATGCTATGGAGGACACTTGCTAATACTAGTTGCTGATATGGAAGCCCTGTTGGTGATACAGATGTGTTGATAGAAGCTTGCTGATATGGAGGAGGTYGCTTGCTAATCTACAGACACTTGCTGATACAGATGCTCTGATACAGAAGCTGATGATATGGATGCTGCTGATGTGGTTGAGCTGATAGGGATGCTGACACAGCGGAGGATGCTGATACAGATGCTGTTGKAGGTAGTGGATCCAGGGAGGGAAAAGAGCCCATTCCCATATCAGAGAAGGAAATGTTTGTAGTTCATTTGCTGGATMTAGGGAGGGGTGGAGAGCAATAAGAGCCTGTTCCCCTGTATCAGAGGAGGACAGTGCTTGTAGTTTGGTTGCTGATACAGAGAAGCTGCTGATATGGACAAGGAGCTGCTGATACCACCATCAAGACCCAGCAACACCTACTAGGATAGCAGCACACCAATACAAAGGACACTTAGAATAGTTTGAAAAGGAGGCCTATTTGTTGCTCCCATAGTCAAAGTGCAAAGCTTTGAAAGACGCTTTGAACGAGAGCTATTTAAAATATATGAATTAGTGCAGCTGCAGCCTTGAATTTTCATTTAGATAGGGGAGACATGTGGAACAAAATCAGAGGATGTAGTGTTACTTTTAATACCAATGTAATGTATGATACTACCCCTTCATGGTGATTGTGGAATGTAACTCAAATTTCTCTTTCCATCACCAAACCAACATCCTCCTGTAACATCATGCCAAATACCCAAATTCATGATACCAAACAGTGTTTCCCTCCATGCTTCAATAATTTTCCCATAACCAATGTTTTGTGTAAGAGATGATAATGATAGAGAACAGTACCATGCATCTGTGGGAGTGACTATCAAGTAGTAATACTAGAGGTGTGAATCTAATGCTAGAAGAAAAGAGAGTCTGCCCTCATGTTGAGAATCAACAAACTATGGAGTCTAAAATTGATCAAAGTGAAAGTCAAGTGATGTGTGTGAATTGAATGAGTCAAGTTAGTCGTGAAGATCCATAGTAGGATTGAGTGAATTGTGAATGTACTAGAGTGTATATGGATTATAGATGTGTCTCTTAGGTACCAGGGTGCTGTGATGAGTAATTGACTACATGGTTTGGTACATGCACTTGTCGYGATTTGTTGGTTTGAAGTTCAACTCTGAGGATRACAATATTTTGTTTATATGCTCATCCTATAATTTCCAAATCAAATCTTTGCAAATGCACCCTATGCTCCATCTTTGCACAACAATACGATTCTCAATTGAAAATTATACTCAGAATTAGTACCAGCTTCTACACAAGCCAATTGAGACTCACACTTTCCAACTACCGGGTACCATGACCGAGCCCAAACCAAAGGGCAAGGATCCTCCGGATCCAACCAAAGACCCCCCTCTAAAGGGACCTACCAAGACACCAGCAAGCATCCTTCTACAAAAGGTGCCCCCAGGCACCCTTTTAAATAAAAACCTCTGGAATCCCCTTTCTTGACAGCTCCGAGTCCAGCTCCAAATCTGGCTCCAGCTTCAACCATAGCCCATCTAAAGGAGCTCAGAAGCCCAACACTACTACTAGATTGAAACAGACCATGATAGAGGCCTGCTGGGAGGACTTCGGGGCTTCAGCTCCTTCACCAGTATCCAAGATCTCTGCTTTAGAAGTAGCACCAACAAGGCCTCTGAGAACCCCAGAGCCTACAACTACGCTTATGATTCCTAAGAAGAAGACCACAACCACTGTTCTCCAAGCTGTTGCTGCTAAGCTTCAGTCTAAGCTCATTAGAGCTAAGCAACCTGCATCTATCACAATTTCATGCTCCTCCACTMCTTCACATTCACCAACCCCTGATAACAAAGAAAAGAAAACAAAAAGAACCACCCGACAACAACACCAACTACTACATCCCTCCTCCAGGCTCATCTTGATCAGGCTCTCTCCTGTTATTCAGGGGGTGAGTCTAGTATCCAGGATGCTGATGAATCAATGCAACCAGCTGGGGATGGATCAATGTCCCCTGATGAAGACGCATTGATGTTCCTGTAGGCTGAGGACACATTGATACCTCCGGATGAGGATGAATTGATGCACCTGGATGAGGATGAATTGATGTCCCCAGTAGAGGATACAGAGGCCCCCTCCTCCACATTAGACACAGAATGGACCCCAAGCAACACCCTTGATGACACTCAGCTCCCTGGCTCCTCTCCCCCTCCATCCAATGACAAGGACAGCCAGAACAGCACACTCAAACAGAAGAAAAATCTCACCACTAAAGACACACTACCAGATGTCTCCATGGAAATGGTACCAGTAGCAGCTCTTCAAACTACCAAGCTGAGTACCTTAAGTGATCTTCCAGTCAGTCATGAATCCAAAGTGATTGTATTAGGTGAAGTTACGRTTCCCTTTGAAAAATCCAAAGTATCATTAGGCCCAACAAAACAGTCCCTTAAGTGTGACTTACAAGCCCCAATTTAGAGAACCCAGAAGCAAATGACTCCATTGAGTCTCAGTCCCTGAAGAATAACTCATCCAATGACCCCATTAAGTGAGCTATGCCAGATTCAGACATGCCCCCTTTGGAGAGCCCAGCAGAGATGTCCCCTGAAGATCCACTGAATGACTACCTTCAATGCAATGGTTCTGCCCCTGGCTCTGTTAAGTGTATTGTACAAGCACCTCCTGAGAAGAACCCAGTGGAAATGTCCCCCRCAGTCACAGAGAAGAACCCTGCTATGATTGCCACTGGATCATATGCACCATGATCGTTGGCTTCAGGTCCGCACAACCCCCCCAAAAGGGCATATCCCTGGCCCAAATAGCAGTTTTTATGTTTCTAAGCAGGCCCAAGGGGTCTCTGAACATGCCCTACTGTTAAATACCCAGGGTCCATCCTTAAATACACAGTCTTTAATCCCAAAGACCCTCATAAATACCAATACACATGCTGTTTCTACTTCAACCTCCTCTTCTGTCCTTGTTTCTGGTACTGATTMTACAGCCAAGTGAGTGGAAGGGCGTTCACATGAGCTACACAAGAACAATACTAGTACCAATACAAATACGAATGCCTCAGAAAACAACGTGTCCAACACGGACAAGTTATGTTCTACTGTATCTCCTRCTGAATCACCTACTATGGACCAAGACATCCCTTGAGCAGATGGAACAGATTGGATCAAGGTCATTCCAAAAAGAAGTAAATGTTCTTCTGCTGCCATCACTCCCTCTAAACAACGTACACCCAAGGCAGTCACATTCTCCAGTACAGAGTCTACTACTACTACAACTACTACTGTGGCTACCACTGTAGCTAGCACTAGTACTGCAAGTCCATCCGTTTCTACAACACCATTGGTTGTTCCAAAGCTTACATCCCTGGCCAAGAAACTTGCCCTCCCTGAACAGCAGCCCCTCCAAAATACTGGTCCACTAAACAATGAAACATGATTCATGTACAAATCTCAATGTTCCGCAATTCAACCTTAGACTTTAATTCCTCTGCGTGTTGCTYGGAAGTTGCCTGCTGGTGACTTTTCTCATGGTATTGATACTCCAATGGTAACCAATGACCCCTCCCAAACACAACCGATTGATCATCCACTAGCACAGACCTTGCATACGTTGTTGATGGCCAATGAAGGGGTCCCATCTCCATTTACATTAGTAGTGAGCTGCCRTATTAATTGCCTTGATGCAGCTTCCTATGCCAACCYCTGTTCTATTAACAGCTTGAAACAACACTTTGAGTATTCCATCAACTCCACTGACCACCGGGTCTACCAAACCCTTTGGCTTAACGCCCACTGACACCCAATTCAACTGATAGAGTTATCTGGAACTTCAAATGTTCTCTTATGGATACTCTTCAGGAGCATTGCATTTGGATTGTTCAACATACTRCGATTATTAACTCAGTGCAGACCACAGAAGCTGTTTGGTTCAGTGGCAATCACCACCCTGAAGCTATTTCTCAGCCTATCCTTCAAAAGAAATTCAATGCTTTAATCCAATCCTTTTTCCATACAAACAGGAAGGAGTTGGAATCTCAAGTTGCTTCCAAAATGCCCGCTCTTTCCAAGTGGGATGGCACTATWCCTGAAGTCATGGTCACCACAGTGTGTCCTTTGTGGAAAGGACTAGTGAATGGTGTACAACAAATCCATGGCACACGTGCCACTGGTGTTGCTTGTCCATTGTCACACAAAGCACTAGTCTGATACATTTTTGGTAAACTGAGTGATAGTTTGCATTCCAATTTCATTCGGATGGTCAACACCACCTGGGCGTTTCCAAAACACCCTATGTACCAACCCTTTGCCACTGCCATCCACAAACAACATCCCTATCTTCAGTCTCATTGCATTGCCGTTATCCACACTCTCAATCACCATTATCCACGCTCTCAATCACAATGCACTTGGTCATATCGACAAACAATTACTCCAACTATGAGGAGTGGTCAGTATTCACCCAACCTACGCCACTGAATCTAAAGGTGAATGGAATTTATTGACCCACAACTTGCCTCCTCCAAGCTCTGCACAGATAGACAGCCTCCTCAAGACTGTTCCTAAAAGCAACCCCAATAAATTTCACACCAAATCCTATGTATCTTCCATCATTGGCAGTCCCTCCTCAATTCCTGGATCAATTGCTTGGCTTTCCTGTCCCCCCAGCTCCATCTCTGCATYTCCCATGTCTCCTCCTCCACACACACCTCCACCAAATGCTTGGACAAAGAAGCCTACCTTTGATACTCCTGCATCACAATCCTCACAACCAACACTGTATACTCTGACTCCAAACTTGGAGTGGTCCCAAAAGCTTGAGGCCCTGGAGACTCAACATTACTCTCTCCAGGAAAAGTGTAGTACCGCCACCATTGAAAAAGACCACAAGGATCTTGCAACCAAACACAGGGCCCATGAATCAGCAAAACACTTTTTGGTCCAGACCATTAACAATCGCTTTGAATAGCTTCTTAACCAAATCACTCAGGCCAAAACCTCAGCAACTGTCCTTGACAAATTTGACCATCAACAAGGGGTCCTCAACAATTTCTCTGACCACCTAAACAGCCAGCAGACAACACTCAACAAAGTGGCCACTCAGTTTACTCACATCCAGAATATGATCAAAGAACAAGATCGTATCATTCAAGATCTGCAACAGATGGTGAATCCTATCAATGTGCAACAGGTAGCTAATCTACACAAAACCATGAAATCTGACCTGAAGACTTGGAGTGCAAGCAAACTTGAGCAAGAAATCTTCACTACAGAGCTCAAGACTGCCATTACCTCAATTGATGCAAAGGTTACCTCCCTGAACAACTCTCTTGTTGCAACCAACGATGTTGTAACAGAAAACCGAAAGTCCTCTTTGGCACTGAGATAGGAGCCATGTTTTCACTTTGATGATGATCTCCTCATTTTGTGGGTCAAATGAATCAAGTCAGTCATGAAGATCCATACAGTTGAGTGAATCCTGGTGAATGTAGAGTGTTGATGGATCAAAGATATGTATCATAGGTATGAGTCATAAATACAACATGATGTGCTACTGACTGCAGCATCTGTAATACTACTAGTAGTACTACTACTACAAAGTAGGAGTAGTCCTTGTAGTCATCAGTACTACTAGGACTACCACTAATACTACCAATACTAGTTCTTTGCCTCTTGTTTCTGCTCTACTACTATTAGTACTACTACAGTAATTCTAGTAGTAGTAGCTAACTCTTCTTTGGGGTGGTGGAACTACATACTTCGCGAAGCAAGCCCATTTCCGATGTTGTTATGATCAAATCTGAGAATCTTCACAACATTCCAAAGAAAATCGAAGCACAACAATCAAGGAAGCAACATCAAGGCAGTCAATATCTCGAACTAGTTTTCATCAGAACAACACCAACGTGAAGAACATCGTCACACGAGGTTAGAATAGACTGTATCTGCTTTAAAAATTTCTTAAACTACGGAATAATCCCTACCATAGTTCATGATAACGAAGCTCAAATGCTCATCTTTGCTAAACAATGAATTTCTTTTCATACACTTCCGCTAGGCTTTCCACATCAATCTCTCTTACTCCAAACCCGCGGACCCAAGCAAAAGCTCCCAGCTGCTGCTCCCGTCACCATATCCAACGCGATTCCGGCACAACCTGCACGAGGCGCCCCCGGGATTGTATCTTCTTCATATCGAATGTCGTCATCGTCAGCAAATTTGGAGGCGTTGTGTCCGACAGGAGTCATCCCACACATGGCCATGTGAGGTACATCATTCTCACTTAGTCGCGGTGCGGGACTTCCGGCACGCGCAATATCTGCTCTTGGAGGGCAAAAATCAGGAAAAAGTTTATCTTCCTGAAAAGGATTTGTGATACCACAAGTTCCTGTCGTGGGCTCAGTGCTACCATCAGCTGATCTCATTCGACGACGTTTCCTAAATTGGATCTGTTCCGGGGAGGGGGGTGCTTTCGAGGATGAACCACCCTCGGAAGATTTTCCTGCCTCACTGGCCTGCGACTCGCATTTGTTGAGTTTTGGAAGTGAGGGAGGAGAATCAACTCGCGTCTTGATCGGAGTGTTGGTTCGATCATTTTCATCATTTTCCTTCTTCAATGTTTGACCTGCACCCGGTGGGCTCACGACAGCCTTGTCAGTGCTTGCTTCAATCTTWTCTGAAGATTTAGTCAAAGTTGCTGCATCATCATCTTTTGGAGCGTCATCAGGAGAGTTCGAAGAGGCGTTTTTACGTTCAGCATTGCTTTCTTCCTTTTCCTTGTCAGCACTCTTTTCTTTCGGTGACGACTTCGCAGTTGACTTCTTCTTTTTCTTGTCCATGAGAGAACTCGCCGCGCTCTTCGTCGCTCTTACATCTAGACCTTCTCTGAGAGCTTGTGAAGTCTTCGCTTCGGCTTTTGCATCTCCAACTTCGTAAAGTTCTCCAGTTTCTTCATCTTTCTTTAGAAACCGCCCACCACGTTTTCTGATAATCAACACAATGGTTCGGGCTAAAAGGGGCTTTTCCTTGCGCCGTGCCAAGAGATAGATTGGCTGAAATTCTTGAACCAGCTTGCGAAAGCGGCGATTCCCTACTTGTGAGTTTGTACCACCGCCGCGTCCACAAAGGACGTCATATGAGTTCACATCTGCGGGAGATTCACACACCGGCTGTTTTGATGCTGGTGTCGAGGGCTCAAGGGGTGGATCACTGATGTCGAAGTCTACCTCAGAAGCTGCCTTCGGAAGTAATATTCCTGATTTCTCATCCTTTTTTGCCTGGTAGTGGTGATGATATTGATGATGAGGATGGTAAGGATAATGATGATKGTAGTGATCGTGCTCATCGTAAGACCTTGGGGGAGGGCGACCGTAGTGTCCAGAATGGGGCGAGTATGAATCGTAGTAGCCATTGTTATTTCCGCCTGGGGAGTATCCATACGAATATGGCGACACCTCAGATTGATGGGGTGGGTGAGACGAAGGAGAATGTCCATAGTAAGATCGATCGTGATCATAATGTCTCCCGTGCCGTGGAGATTCAGATTGTGCTCCGTACGATGCATGGTGACTGTCAAAGCTGCTACCGTGCTCAAAAGACCCAGGATATCCCGAACTTCCGTAGTGCGGTGGCGATGGATCACTGTATTGGCTGTAATGGGGCGGGCGGCCTCCGTAATGCGGTGCATTTGGAGTTGTAGGGTGCGAAGAACTGTGAGGTGGGAAGTGCTCGGAATCGAAAGAAGACTCAGTCACTACTGGAGGACGAGGCCTGTCCGGGGTRGGGTAGCCCCAGGATCCATTGCCTTCATCTCTACTTCGTTGGGCAGCCGAGTAAGGCCCTTCTGGTCTTCTCATGCCATAACCCCTTACTCGGGGGGGAGAGGATCCATTTCCAGCTGATCGGCTCACAGGGGAAGCCGGTGGATAGTGATATGACGACGAGCTAGATTGTGGAGGGTAACGACTACTGGTGCTTCTAGGGGTCAACGGAGGATGGTGAGGTGGACCRCCTGGATGGATTGGATTGCGGCGAGGTCCATTRTGGTGAGAGGCGTGGAGATCCTTGTGATTAGGTGAGATCACGTTTAGATCCTCAGGACGCCTTCCTCCAGGTGGAGGATATTGTACATGTGGACTGAACTGGGAAGTTGTCGGTGCCCCGGGGTACGGGGACCCATTATTGTCTTGCTGGTCAAAGGAGCCTGAGTTCGCGTAAGGAACTGGCTGATATGAGTGCCTGTAATCCCCGTGCGGTGCAGCTGGATGAGAGTGCGGAGGCGGAGGGTGCCCGTAGGAGCCATACGAACCAGAACCATGTTGTGCCGATGATGGGTAACCTACTCCCCGGATTGSTTTGGGTCGCACCGGATGTGGGGCTCGAAACACATTTTGATCCTGGCTACGATGTGGTGGTGAGTCAATCACGCTAGACTTTCCACTGCCCTCAAGAACCACCTCTACCCCTTCGTCATTATCATTGCTAATTTGACGCATCTGGTACTCGTCTGGTTGAGAATGCTGTTTCATATTTCGAGATCCTCCTTCGATCCCTTCAATGTCGCAACGATCAATGCTTGCACTGGGAAAAATGCGATTGTCCGCTTTGCTAGGTCCACCGTCTTCTACGGACGTTGTTGCAACTTGGGCGGACATGATTAACAATTGCTTAACGTCGGTACAGAACCTTTACGTTGGAAAAGACACAAATGTTTCGTATCTGCTGTTATAGAAATAATGACTTCCAAATGGTGTAGTAGAAACGACTTCGTCACCTCAATGAAGTCACACAACAAATTGAATATTTGTGGACTCGAGACGTTGATGAAGAGGATTTCAAAGGAAGGTTGATGCAGTAACAATAATGTAAATAGGGCTGTTCCATGATGAAAACACCTGTTTTACTGAGTACATCGAGCACTCCATGCCCGCGTGCGGACAACATTAATGTTATGTTGGATGCAGCAACAATAATGCCAGTAGCGCCGTTGAGGATTGCCGCGTAATTTTTCCTTGCTGGCGTTGATGACCAAATATTCGTACTTAGACAAAAAGCTCGTCATGCTTTTTTGAACGTCGATAATGTTGACATAATTGTATGTTGCACCCCATGTCCCCTAAGTAGTCAGAACAGGCGTGACTTGCTTACAACGTTGTCACGTACAGGACTTTGAAGTAATGTTTCAGAGGTACTCCATAGTTGCATATCGGTAGTTTATGACCGTGAATATGTTACAGAGTACGGTACTGTATCGGTACAAGTACCTATGTGTCGTAGGAGATACGTACGTAAMAGAAAGTGACCGTGAAGTTTGGACTGTGAGTATGGTACGTACGTACTATACTACCGTACGCATTTCAAACCTTGATTGAGGAGTGAAGTACCTACCAGTACGTACGTACGTACTTGTACAGGGGTCATAATTTAGAGGGGTGTGCAACGCGCGCATTTTTCAGCATGCATTTTTSAGCATCAGGACGAAAAGATTCTATTCCATCCATGGCAGGAATAAGAAAATTTTAACCCCAGGGATTTTTTTCAATTCCATTTTTACTGCATATCACTGCAAAAAGTGTACCTGAAAGACCCCATGCACGGGAACACTTCTAATCACTCTCTAATTTTCAAACTTCACATGCACATCTCT
This sequence comes from Pseudo-nitzschia multistriata, assembly GCA_900660405.1. NCBI lineage: Eukaryota > Bacillariophyta > Bacillariophyceae > Bacillariales > Bacillariaceae > Pseudo-nitzschia > Pseudo-nitzschia multistriata. The sequence continues at coordinate 149,090 of CAACVS010000439.1, forward strand.
CACATAGTTGAGAGGCAAGAAGTAAGTATATTTTCACTCCTCTTATTCCTAGTATCTGCGGTTCAAAATTTAAGTTGCTGACACAGGGCTGGTGATAGTAATAGGCTAGTACAGACTAGTACTGTATTTACAGTAGAAATAATGYCCTTTGTCCAGTCAGTCCCACCAGTCTAGTCCTTAGCAAAAATTCGAGCTGTCTGTCCTTCATCCSTTTCTCCCACTAATTCCCCAGCAGTAATTTCTACTAATAATCTAGTCAATATTCAACAGTGGAAAGGTACACTATCATTCCATTTGACACTGAAAATATTGGCATATTCAGAATCCTCRTGAAAAACTGAGKTATACAAAGTACTMAAAAATTMTAATGGTAGTATTTTTGATAATGTTGTTACTGCTTAAMGGTTGGATAGATTTACTAGTATTATGCAGTAAAAATGAAATTGAAAAAAATCCCTGGGGTTAAAATTTTCTTATTCCTGCCAYGGATGGAATATGAGTTTTTGATGCGTTGCGCACCCCTCTAAATTATGACCCCTGTACTTGTACTCGCACGTACACTCAGAGTAAAATTACAGCTAGAATTAATGCATGAATTTTTGCCACCCACTACTGTAACTTTGGCTGACTAGTTYTAAGCCGCTACTAGAGCATCCTTTGGCTTCTCGATGACCTGGATCTGTAAGTAATTGTATCATCTTGGTCTGGACRCTTAGTCTGGTGGTCAAAAGTTGTTTTTTGATAGAGTTCTGGTGGCCTATTTCCTACTATGCAGCCAGTCTTGGGAACTGGCCAATTTTGGTCATACCAGCTGTTAATGGAGAACCGGCTCCCCCCTGGCCCCCAATCGTGTAACAATATCACACAGCACTCTTCTTAACACTATGACCRARAATATCCCCAAAGGGGATCTCATTACAGGCCTTTCTGGAGCTGTTGTGTTCAGCTATTCTTTTAGCTTATTGAACTGTTTGTAGTCCAAAAAGTGACCAAAAACTAGTAGATGTAAGTACTAAAAAACTGGGCTTAAAAATCAACCGCGATTTTACTGGTAATAATTTTTGGTGTTTGAGTAGAATGCCTTTTTGCCCAGTAGAGTGTGGTAGGGTTTTTATGGTTAACGCATTTTACTCGGAATTAGTACCTATTACTAGTAGCTACAMTCTCAAAATACAAGCAGAATCAGGGTCCTAAAGAATTACTAACATCCCCCCTTTTGAATTCAACCCTGAAAACCCACAATTTCAAAAATAGCCCACAAAATACCTCATGAATAAGAACCCATGAATTTAGAGTTATTTGATCAAAGGAAAAAAATGGTGATGAGTTAAAAATACATTTTGAAGTTGAAGAAGAACCAGCAAAGAAGTCAAGTAATTCCTCTGGACCAGAATACATGCCAGAAGTGCACCTTTACTACTACTTAAAAAAATAATCTTAATATCATTTTTAACCTCGTGAACTAGAAGAGGCACTAAGATGACCAGAACCATAGCTTTTGTTAGAAAGAATGCTTCTAGCTGCTCTACAGGGCGGCGCCTCCCTCTGAGGAGGTTTTGTGGAGGCACAACCAAGTTCTATGTACACTTATAGGCCAATGACAGCCCAAGGCTCGACTCAGAGGACATAAAAGCAGTTGGTTCACAGTTTGGATGGATGAGAACCATGGCATTATCATTTCAAAGGGGCACTGCCAAGCCTGTAGGTTGGGGGTGCTCAAGCCCCAACTTGTAGGCAAGTTACCACGCACAGTGAYCAAGGAAATGTGTGCCACACACACTGCCAAGCCAATTAAGGCAAGTCGACACCACAGTGGTCAAGGACACTTGTAGTCAAAAATAAAAAATAATAAAAGCCAAAAAGAAAAAGAAAAAAGGAAACGTCATACTTCTTTCACCAAATCACAGCTGGTCCTGCCCAAAGGAGCAGCTGTTTGAATATCTTCTTGAAGAAGAAACTAGGAATAAATCCACTAACTCAGTCACCGCTGGTCAGGAGGTTAAATACTGGGGTTGTTACTGTTTCTGTCCACCACACAAGACAGGAACAGCAACAATCATGACCGGAAGCACTGGGGCTTCCTTTCCTTGAGAACTGGGGATGGATCCAGCTGAGGCAAACTGCACTCAACTGGGGGAGGAATACTGGAGTTGGTGCTGTTTCTTTCTGGCATGGAGGTCAGAAACAACAGCAATYGTGACCGGAAAGCACTGAGCTTCCAGCGCTTGAGAACTGGGGATGGATCCAGCTGAGCCAAAGCACACAACTGGKGGAATACTGGGGTTGGTGCTGTTGCTTTCCGGCACAAATGTTGGAACCAACAACAACCTGACCGGAAGACTCTTCCGGTCGGTAAAATACTGGAACAGGAACTGCATGGAGATGCTGGGGAATCTTCTTTAAAAACTGAGTATGATGTAGCATACTCCAGGTGTTTTTCTTAAAAAGTCTTGGGTGAATACTGGGGGCTGGGGTTGGTGTTGTTGCATTCCGGTACAAATGTTGGAACCAACAACAACCTGACTGGAAAACTCTTCTGATCTGTAAAATACTGGAACTGCATGGAGATGCTGGGGAATCTTCTTTAAAACTGAGTATGATGTAGCATATACTCCAGGCTTTGTTC
>CAACVS010000439.1:152480-183228 GCA_900660405.1 Pseudo-nitzschia multistriata
AGGCATTGTTCTTCAAAGGATGGGTCTCGGTTGAATACTGGGGATTGGTGTTGTTGCATTCTGGCACGAATGTCAGAAACAACAACAACCAGACCAGAAAACTCTTCCAGTCCGTGAATTACTGGAACTGCATGGAGATGCTGGGGAATCTTCTGTACTGAGTATGATGTAGCATATACTCCAGGCTTTGTTCTTCACTAGGTCTTGGTTGAATACTGGGGGCTGGGGGTGGTGTTGTTGCTCTCCGGCACAAATGTTGGCACGAATGTCGGAAACAACAACAACTTCAACACCGGAAGATACCACTCGGTGCTTCTGGAGGAACTGGGGATGGATCCAGCTGGAAAAACTGCTACCAGCTGGGGGAGATTGATGTACTTGGAATGGTCTTGGTTACATTGCTTGGTTGCTTCTTGAATGGAGCCAGGGAGGTGGATTTTCCCCTTCAGAAGGGGATGTCACCATGGTGTTCGGATGCCAGAAGGTGCTGGTCAGGTAGGAACTACGTAGGAATCAGTAGGGATTCTAGGTGATAATTCTCAGAACCGAAGTGTAATTTCGCTCATTTGAAAACATTCGATATGAAAATTATACCTTTACTAGTAGTAGTAGTAGTAGTAGTAGTAGTAGTAGTACCACTAGTACTGTCAAAATAAGAAGCTCAAGAATAGTATTTGGGCAATTTGAATGTTTCTTTTTTTGTCCTTTGGACCTCATTTAACAGTGTTTTTCTCTGCTATCCACTTTAATGGTATGCAAATAGTAAGATTGGAAGAAGCTCTCACACATAGCAACTTTTATTGCATAGTAAATTTCACTTTACTGGTTGAAAGGGTTCCACCACCAGTCATTTAGGTACAAGAAAAGGTTTTGCAGCAATAGAAAGCAGAGACATAGTATTTTAGTATGAGCTTATCATTCTCAGCTTTAAGCAATAGTAAATTTCACTCTACTGGTTGAAAGGGTTCCACCACCAGTCATTTAGGTACAAGAAGAGGACTTGCAGCAAGAATAGAAAGCAGAGACATAGCATTTTCTGAGCTTATAATTCTCGGCTTTAAGCGTGAGGAACTTTCACATAGGATCATTCTTGTTCAGAAGAGATAATTGGTATCATTGTGGTTCTTCTTATTTTTTGTCATGTTAATTGACTTTAAAACTATTCTTGATTAAGACAGGAGTTTTGACTCTCTGGTACTAATCATACGCATTATACATGGTCATTACACAGTCATTGTTTCAATCCAACTGCCAGAAAYTCAAAAAAATTGCTCAGTAATTGGGGGGTGCTCTTTTAGGACCACCCAAAAAGGTCACATGGTACACATATTCTGGTCTGGAGGAAGTAATTCATTGTTTTTTGGGATTCAAATTAGGTGCAACAAATTTTTGTGTTATACATGGGTTTTGGGTTACTATTTTATGCCTTCAGCTAGACAATTAGAGAAGACTACAGGAGAGTGGTGACCAAGGGAGACTCTACTCGTCCTTTGTTTAGCACAACACTTGAAATATTCAAGAATTCAGAAAAAACAAACAAGCCTGATGGTGCTACTAGGGAGACAGATGACAAAGGCAATTAGTTGATTGAAAATGATGTTGCTAATTTTGACCCTGGCAAATTATGCAAATATTGAAGATCACATCCACCAGTATAACAAGAAGCTGCATCTTCTGATATGGAATAGAAACATCAGTTACTCAGTATTGTTCATCCTTATCTAATTCTAAACAACTGCTGGAAAACAGCACACAATATTTACTGGTCTGTGATGTCTACTCAAGAAGAAAGAGGACAAACAAGCCACAGCACCAAACACCTCTTTGGCTCCTACTGCTCCTTCCTCCTCCTGATCAATCCAAGAAACTACCTTGACTCAATTCTTTTAATCCAGAGAAACCCATATACTCTGTATTTACCTGGGTTGTGCCTCCATCACATTTCCTATAAGAGAGGTGTGGTGCCTGGGAGCAACAAATAGGAGCATTCTTATGGTCCTACCAGTCCACCAAGTATCTCTTCTAGTAGTTCACAAGGTTGGCCATAATAGTATTAAGATTTTTTATCTTTTCAGCTATTTTCTTCATAGAAAATTATGGTGGCTTCTTGTGCTATGAACTCTAATTTTTCATGTTTTGAATATGTGAGGAATATTATTTCATTTACAGTTTGATATTATTGATGGTAGTCTGTTGTTTGTGTCTACTACCTTGTGTTGTTGTTCTGGAAATAATTAAGAAGCCACAACCATACCATCCATTTGTGCCTTGGATTGAACAAGATACTATTTAATATTCTTTGAGGAGTGCTCTCCTTATTTGATGAGCAAGTGAATCTCCTTATTCAGAGCCTCAGAGCATGATACTACTAGAAGTAGTAGTAGTACTCAAGAACACTGTTCTTTTGATTTTCAGCGCAAGCCATGGTCCCAGCAAGAAGTTCTTCAACTGAGTCTAGTATGTCCCTGGGGAGGGACTTAACACCCCCTGACACAGACTTTAGAGGAGGAATACCCAATCCTCCAGATCTGACCAATTGAGCTGAAAACAGTATGCTCAAGCTCCAACCTAGTAGTAATATCATCATTACTAATAGTTTCTTGACTAATTTCTTGACTAACTTGACTCAGGAGCCAGCTCTAAGCGACAAACGGACAACAGCAAGACATCCAGCAGATACCTTGCGGTACCAACAAAAGTTTCCTCGAGATGAGGAAGCAAGGGGAAAAAAGAAAAAAAGGATATCATCGTTACTGTAATACGTAGTAAGAAATACGAAATACCATCATTAGTAGTATCGTACATAATCGTACATAAGCTCGTACGATACTCTGCTTTCAGTGCTCAGACACAGGACCGACGTGAACATTACGATGAACATTCTCATCACAGTAAGGTAGTACCGTAACAGGCCGGATCTCCCATCAACAAGAGTACGTAACACGTACCGTAACAACAATGTACGTACGGTACCCCACGACTTGAAAGGAAATTGAAGCAAGTTTATCTTAGTGTTATCGTTGAGACCTTGAGTTCTGCAGTTTTGAAGTTTCTTTTACTGACAGAAATTCCTTTCGTCGAAAGAGAAACGCTCCGGCTCCACTTTCTTTCAAGTTTTTCTGTATTCTTTGTCGTCGTTGCTGACTGAAAGTCAATTCGTCGGAGAAAAATGGGTCGTTCATCACGCAAGGAAAACAAGAAGACACAAAAAGGAACGAAGCTTCGACACCCCAAAAAGTCGAAATTTTCTGTTCATAACATCAATAGCATTCGTCAACCTTTGAACCCGCCCCCTGGGAGTGGTTGTCCTACAAGCTATATCTACGGAGATAATGCAACCAAGGCGCGGAAGCTTAAAAAACTTGAAAAGGGAAGAAAGAAGAATAATAAGAAGGGATTTGTTGCACGGAAAAGGGGGAAGAGGCTATTTATTGCTAGATTTCCAGTCGTTGGTCCAGGGTCGACAAAAGTACCATGGCTGTTGGGGAAGAGCCTACCTCGAGGGGAGAAAAAGAAAAACCAGCAAGGGGGAAAGCAGCAAACGAGAAAAATTCTGAACGGTGCCTTCTGCGTCAATGAATCGACGTTGAATTTTCTAAATGCAGAATTAGAATTCTTTTCTGATTATGTCAGACTGTCTCGACATGAAAAAATGGCCCGAGAGCATATGATTCATCAAATTAAAAAATCTTGCAAAAATCTTTTTGGAGTGGATGATTCACAGTGCCAGGTTTTTGGTTCATTTGCAGCCCAACCTGTATGTATTTTTGACAGCGACATTGATCTCGCGATATGGGGAGTTGTTGAGCCCGATGACGACGAGGAGGAGGGCGACGACAACAATCAATTGAAAAGGCATCTCGTCATGAAAGGAGACAAACTCACAGCCGAAGATGACCCAAATGATAAAAGTAGGAAGAAACAAGAACGTGTTTTGAAATGGAAAGCGCTAATCGACGATGCAGCAAAAAATGAGAGAAAGGACAAGGATTTATTAGAAAGGGTATCCGCTGATCTTGCCACCGAAAAAATATGTGGAGAAGGAAGCGCCAAATCACCGCTGTTTGTTCTCGACCGTACTGGAGATACGCCTTCAAAATCGTCTGATGAAATATGTGATAGTCCGTTGGATGATACTACTTTGAGACCACGCTTTGTCAACAACGTCCAAAACGATTGTAACAGTGACGAATCTTTCAGTGATAGCAAAGAGAACCATAATAGCGACTACGACTCCAAAAGCGAAAGTACGGATGATGACAGTGCGGACAAGCTAGAAAACTATTTTCCTCATCAATGCCATAATAATCCTGAAGTCGAAACAAACAATTTAGAGGCACGCTCTGATCCTGTTAGTAGAGAAAACCATCACGGCAATTTTGATTGCAACGACCACAACAAAAACGATGAAGAAATGATCCATAATGATGGCGCAGTCAAACAAAGACCAAGGGGTCAGAGCTTGGTTAGTTTGTCATCGTCTACCACTTGTAGCGTTGAGGCAAAATTGGACGAGTCTGAAATGGAAGTGTCGTTTGTCGTAGAGGGAAACAAGCATAAAATGAGAGATAAGCTTGGCCCTAGTGGCAGAACGAGAACGCTTGTTGTTCGGTCGTTATTCAAGCTGACAAGATCACTCAGATCGCTCTCGAGTCAGATACATGTACGCAGCAAGGCTCGTGTTCCTATCATCAATATGGTTTCAAATTTCGGTTTCGAATGTGATATTGCTTTGGGTGGACACAACGGGACAGATACCAGTAGTTACGCTTCAACGCAACTATCTAGGTTCAAAAGGTAAGAAAATCTATCTAGAATCCTTTTGGCTTCTTTTTGACCGTCTCCATCCGATCTTAAACAAACAAATGGTATGATTAAATTAATTTCTCAACCAATTATTCAGTTTTTCAACGACCGTAGTGTTCTTGAAGGTCTTGCTCAGTCAGCAGGGACTCGACAAGCCATTTACAGGAGGACTAGGATCATATTCGCTCTATGTTTTGGTCGCAAGCCATGTAAGTCATCAATCGCGTCAAAACATTCTCTTGTATCCAAGACTGTGAATTTTCTCACACATATAACCTTCACTGACTATTTCGTGAATCGCTCCCCCATCTTTCCCTAGATTGAGCATCACCTTGCCATGGGAGGAGATGATACTCCGGGAGAGGTACTTTATTCTTTCTTTTTCCGATATGGTGCCGTGAAACATTCAAATCCAAAAATTTCTCCTTCGTGTAGAACACCTTTGTCACAAGAGTCGTTCATTCAAACAGAGGATGGTGGGTCGATAGATCTGAAATTTTGTTTCCAGATCGAAAATTGTGTCACCATATTTCATGAATGCTGGCGGACACTTCAAAAGAGACTGTCAAAGGAACAGAAATTTTCTATCCTGCAATACATAATTGATGCGTTGAAACTAGAGGTCAGTCGAAGTCAAAGAAAAAATCAAGCTGACATGAAGAGATTWGACAGGTATTCGCATTTTACAAAACMATATAATGGAAACAGTAGAGAACAGAAAAGGGGCGAGGATGAAGACAACGAGGCCAGAGAATTAATACGTGGATACAGCCAGAAGGTTGAAGCATTTTTGCCAGTTACCGAAAGTCCCAAAAAGAAAGGAACAAAAAAGAAGAGAAAACGCCAAAAACGTACCTAGTAATTAAAGTAAACACCAAAGAATGATCACGATTATGGTTTAGGTCTAAGAAACCAAGCCTGTAGCATTTGCACTCCTATCTTTGTCCAATTCCTCAACATGACAAAAAGTAAACCCTGTTGGGATCAAGCTGTGGCTATTTTTGCTAATGTTGCTTCCTGTGATCCTGTGTAGTGCATCACCATACTTCACCAAATTGAAAGAAGCAACCAAAACAGGGAAAAAGGAATATCAAGATATTGCTAAAGTAGTAGTCATAAATTATGTAGCTTGGAGTACCTGATAGTTGTCAATTCCTAATGTCCCTGGAAGATGATTGTAGATCTAGTAGTTCTGTACTACAACCACTATTGGTATTGAGAACCCAGCCCTTACCATATTCATGAAGAGAGGAAAGAAAGGAGAATCACACACATTCTTCTCTTACTAGGAAATATTGTTTGAGGATGTCAGCAATACATTCTTCAAGCACAACAGCAGTAATGAGGAAGCAACACATTACAAAAAGTGATTGCCRTCTACCACTTGCCTTAGCGTCCCTACTTTTTGTATCCTGGTGTACTCTCCCCCTTTTTTTGACAAGCTGCATCCCTTCAATTTAATTCCCAATGGTCGTGTTTCTAGTCAATAGAAATCCTATTACGTTGGGAACAGGAAGCAGCCAAAGGAGATAGGTCACAAGTGGTTGTTACTCTATCACTGTGTATGCAGGCACCAATACACAAGTTAGCTGTAAAGAGACATATTCCACAGACTTGTGACAATCATTCTACTTTTTTTTTAAAGTTCACTGCCCAGGGTTGCCTGGTGTTGAGAATCTAACAAAGGAGTTCAAGTCATCTGTGGTAGAAAAATCTCAGTTTCTGTTTCCTGAGAACCCTGAAAAGATTAACTTCTACAAGTTGCTCAATGTTCCATCTTTTTTGGATTGCATTCATGAACTTGAGGACACTCTCAGCAAACTAGGCCAATGTCTTCATGGTCTGAAGATCCACGTTCAGCCAAGAGTACCCCACATGGATTCACTTTTTAAAGATTTTGATTATGATCTGGATACAAAATTTCAAGAAGTTGCACATGAAGTTGCAAAAACCCATTAGATGTTGAAGACACACTGGTTTGAGTTCCCCACTCCTACCGCAAGTGTTCTTTCTCATCTGAGTTCCCAAGCAACTAGTAGTTACAACAAAGAGATTAGTTACAAAATCAAAACCTTCATAGCTAAATTCACAAAAGGTCTCCTTTCTGCAAAGTGCCCAAAAGCCAACCATCATCATTAGTAATGATGATGGTACCATAAACAGCAAGGAGAGTAGTTTGAATGACAAGGAGCATACTGTGGTGGCATGATGTTGACTTCCTTTTGTATCACTATTTACTTGAAGACTTTTTTATGTGGTAATATTAGGACAGTATTAATAACAAAAGAAGTATCAGCAGGAAGGAGGACATTGTGGTAGAATGATGTTGAACTTTGCTCCTTTCAAAAGCAAAAATCAACAAGTGATTCCAGTAACAGATGCAAGGCAAGGAATTTCCTTGAGTCAATTGAGTTGCCCATTGCAAACAAGTTGGCTGCTGCAAATATAACTCCTTTGACTAAGAATCAAAGTCAAGCCATTCTGCAACAACACAGACTGCTTCTGTACCAGTAGGGAATGGCAAATTTGTTAAGGGTTCCAAAAAAACTGCTGCTGAAGCATTCAAACTTTCTCCTATGATCTTGTGGAAGATTTTGGAAGCCCTACAAAGAAACTCAGGATGTTGAAACATGCCCAGCAGGTGATGTACSAAGTAACAGTGTGGTAAGAAGCATAAGGATCTTTGGAAAAATTCCATAGAAGCAAAGAGGAGATCTAAGGACCCTATCAGCAGCTATATATTCCAGCCACCAGCTTGCAGAGGTGTCTTGTTTGTTGTGGAACAATCAAGTGGCACAGCAGTGCATTGAAGCCTTTCACAAAAGAAGCAAACAAAATGGAAAGCATCTTATTTGCTTTTTTCATATTGATGGCGATGAAGTATTTGATCAAATATATGACAAAGTACTAGATATTGATGAGAAATGATTTTTCATGAAAGAAGTTTTGGTGACCAATACATACTACTAGTAACAACTTGGCAAACATCTTGGACCAGTTAGCAAAACACCTCCAAAGCAGCACAAAAAGAAATTTACAAAATGTTTTCTAGATCTTTGCATGCTTGGACTATGTGCTCACTTTGCTAAATACTTGATACCCCCTTTTAGTACTGCTGGTCTCATACATCCATCTCCATCTCCTGTTCCTTTGGAAGCTTCTGTATCTTGTGGTCATGATGCTGTTGTTTCTGGCATTTGCATCTGACAACAACAACAACAACAACAACAACAACAACAACAACAACAACAACAACAACAACAACAACAACAGCAACAGCAACACCAACAGCAACAACAACAACAACAACAACAACAACAACAACAACAACAGCACCAACAACAGCACCAACAGCAGCAAAAAGAACAAAAATGACAACCAAGCGTCCCAGTATCCAACCCAGACTCTTCTTTTGAAGAACAATTCCTGTAGTATATGCAAAATACTATTCAGTTTAAGAATATTGCCCAGCTTCCTCCCCATAAACTAGTTCGAGCATTTTTTACAGACTGGAAAAAGAGAATTCTTGTCATGATGTTGTTGGTTCTGGCATTTGTGCAAGGCAGCAACAACACCAACTGAAGCCCCAAGTATCCAACCCAGCCCTTTCCTTTGTAGAACAATACTTGCAGTACATGCTGCATAGCTACTCAGTTTGAAGTAGATTCCCTAGCCTCAACTTCAAGCACCAGTTCCATCAGTAATTTTTACAGACAGATGGTGATTCTGGTCAGGGTGTTGTTGTTTCCAGCATTCATGCCAGATGACAACAACACCAACCCAAATCCYAATCTAGATCTTTCAGATCTACCTCCAGTCTCTTCACCTGTGCCCTCTCATCTAAACAGCATCCTGCTTGCATTACCATCAATAAAATTGTCCATGATCCCTTTTCTAAGAAGAATTAACACAGGAAGCTGTTCCTGCAGTAAGACTGCAACCATTGACACTTTTTGCACCACTTTTACCTCCACAACATATCCACAACCAGTATCTACACWATAAGACCAAATTTTGGTGGGCTATATTTTTTCTTTGGCTTTGTGTGCCCTTGTAAACTGCAGGTGAACTTGCCTTAATTGGCTTGCTGGCGGTGTGCTTGGCACCTGTTTCCTTGTTCACTGTGGTGTAACGTCCTAGGAACTTATCATGGCATGGATCTTGTAAATCCAGACTGCAAACCACCACCCTATATGTATGCTGAGTTCAGCCTCAGGCCTTAACTGGCATGTAAGTATGCATAATATTGGACACACCTCCACAAAACCTCCTTGGAGGGAGGTACCACCCCTTGGGGCAATAGGAGCATTCTTCTTCCTAGTCAGGAGAAGTACAAAAGGCTCTGGTCAGCTTGGCACCTCTTCTGGTTCATGGGTTTAAAAATAATATTAAGATTTCTTTTAATATTAATGATAACACCACTCTTTTCATTTTATTTTTACTGCATCACACWGCAAAAAGTTTACCTGAAAGAAGACCTCATGGACAGGAGCACTTCCAATCACCCCCTGATTTTCAATCATTATGTGTACATTGCTGATACAGTTGAGAATCAGGTAGTAAGTATTTCTTCTTGAATATCATTGGATGTGGTGTCTGTAGTTTGAAATGTGATGTGCTGACACAGGGTTGGCAGAATTAGTACAACAAAAMTGGTACTGTCATTCTAGTAGAAATAGTCTGTCCTTCTTCCAATGTTATGAAACCAGTCGAGTCCCTATCAAAAATCTGAATTGTCTGTTCTTCGTATGTTTCACTCACTACTTCTCCAGCAGTACTAGTTGTACTGCTACTAGTAACAACATGGTCATTCTTGGTTGACAATAAAATGATAGCACAGCAATTCATTTGATATCTGAGAAAGTAGCTTCTAGTGGTACTAATAGTAATACTGTTCAGAATCCTCATTGAAAACTGATCCGGTCCAGACATGCTACTCAAAAATTATACAATTAGTAAAAATCTTAATATTATGTTTAAGCTTGTGAACTAGTACTGCTACTAGACGAGGCACTATATGGGCCAGAACCATAAGAATTTCTGGGGAGATGAGTGTTCCTAGTAGTACTAGTAGTACTAGCTTCTCCAAGGGGCAACACCTCCCTCTGAGGAGTGGTTGTGGAGGCATGAGGACCTTTAAAATTTTCATATGCTTAGTATTTTTGATACAGTTATCACCACTTTCATCTTATATAGCTTTACTGCTGCTGTTATGCAGCCTTTTATATGCTATTAGCTAGGTATGATGCATTGCATATCACTTGAAATTACCTTAACATTCCTAATGTCAGATTTACAGTGCTAGTATCATTCTGAATGCCCTGTGAAACATAATTTTAATTGGTATGCAATGCATAATACTATGCGTAAAATAGTAGTAGTAACAATTCTTGAACTTTCCTTAATTGAGGCATTGCAAATGTTATATCGACCTTCTGAATTCTTTTAGTGTTAATGTATGGAACGTTGATTTAGTAGTAAGAACACCAGTTGCAATCTTAGTATGTTGCCATAGGCCTACTAGCTATGTAGTAGATCCTACTAGTATTATTCCCATTCTTCATTTGGYAGTGCTGCCCTTCCTTCCTAAAACAAGTATCATTTCAGTCTCATGCCTTTTAAAGAGGAGGAAGAATGGGTCTAAAAAAGAGGAAGAAGGACATCCTCCCCTGCCAACATTCAGAACATTAAATTCAAGCAAAAGCTGCAGTATTCATTTCTAGGCAGGTGGTGTTAGCGTATTGTAATTTAATTTAACGTTCTCAACCCCTTATTTAAAGAAAGTTCATTTGTTATTTTACGCGTAGTACTATGCGTTTCATAAAATGCGTTTCATAACAATTGAAACYGGCCGCGCGAGCACTCAAGTGCTCTCCAGTTGAGACTTAAAGCGTTAAAACAAAGTTATCAACTTTGAATTGAAGTTGTCAACTTGCAGCCCAAGTTGCCAACTATGCTAGGTAGGCCTACATGGGATTAGTACTAGCCCCGGCATCTGCTGATCCAGCTGGATCAGCTGCTCAGCGAGGAGCAAAATTGATCTATTTGGATGGATCCTAGTACAAGCTGTACACAWAAATGCTGTAGAATATCGTGGATCAAGGGGGAACCCTTGCTATTTTGCTAAAAATAGAAAGGTTTTTGATTCCTCCTTCAAATATGTACTGTGTCCTACTGTCGTGGACCTGAAAACTTCCCTCCAGCACGCTAGAAACGCACGCTAAACTGTTCTTTTCATTCTAAAAAAACTACTTGGTCCAAAGGAATTGACCATGGGAATTGCTCCATTCCAAGTACTTCCACTCACTCTTTCTTACTGTACTTGGTATCAATCAATAGATCACTTCAATTGTCGATTGAAAAAGCTTTGAACTGTAGAAAAAAAGCAAGTGTAACAGATTTTATAGTGTGTTCAGTGTAGCTTGWTTTTTTACGGCAACTTGCTTCTTTTTTGTCGTTGGCAGCAAACAGCATGCCTATTGATCCAACAGATAAGCTAGCAAAGATCAGAGCCAGCGCTGGTCTTTCTAGATTAACGCAACAAAGAAGAGCTGAGAGGCCTAATCCTGGAAAGGGAGGGAGTGAAGGCTACCCTGTCTTCTTTAGGGAACAGGAACTGGAAAGGAAGGCTGCTGGTCTTCCTACTTCTGCTAGTAAGGCGTCTCTATCAAGATGGAGTAGACGCCTTGATCCATACAGGAAGACAGGCAATAGAGACCAAAGCGAGCTGGTTGGACCAGACCTCTACCTTCTTACCATTGGTTTGACTATCAATCCTTCTGTCAGCTTTGACAAGTTGGCAACATTCATTTATAATGAGGGGGGGGGAATATATTCAAGGGTAGAAATCTCCAGGAGACTGAATGGAATGGAGGTGACAAGGAATAGGAAACCCACTGAAGCCTATCAGGCCTTCACGCCTAGGAACTTGATAAGATGCAAGTTCTTTTGGACGCGTCCCTTTCCCCTTGGAGTAGTGGGAACACCAAGGAGGAAGTTCATTGATGTGGATGAGTTTGCTTTCAACATGCAAAGGACCAACTGCAAGTATGGATAGGCAATCACAARCAGGAGGGTTAGAACCTCTGGACACTATGAGCAGACTGAGAAGCTGACTCTATTGAGCCAGGRGATCCAAGACTACCAGCGGCAACTAGAGGAAGTATCCAGAATCCAAGGAGATGGATCGAGGTGCTTAGAACAGCAGGGACAACAGCTTGGACCTTTGCTCAGTTTATTGATGAGATCTGTACTGATATCGAGCAGCGCCCAGCCCCAGGGGACATGGATACTCATAGAGTGTTTCTTTGGGACAATCTTAGTGCTCATCTCACTGGCGTGGTAGCTCAAACGCTTCATGACAGACCAGCTGGAGGAGGGACCCGCTTTATATCCATTCCTAGGCCTCCTTATCAACCCAAGTATGGTCCCATTGAGTACAAGATCTGTGATCTTATTGGGGTGGTGAGCAAGATGGCAAGGCCTCACTGGACCACTGCAGATCTGGAGCAAGCACTTAGGACTGAGGCCTATAGAATGCTGGGTCCCTTTGATTCAACCTTTGACCACTGTGGATATACTGTGGATGGCGTGTATCAACCRYATTGATATTATTCTTGAAGAAGCAACAACAGCACCTCAATGGTCTCCAACAAGTGAGCTGGATTTGCTGAGTCGTYGTTGCAATGGACTGGAGCAATCCAGTAGCGACTGGCTTACTGGCAAGTCAACTCCTTCTGGGCCTATCAAAATTGAGTCCTACTGGATAGGCTTGGAATCCAGTCCATTGAGCAGCTTACAGCTGCTTGCTTGGATACGCAATCGATTTGGATGATGGATTGACTAGATTGATTGAATACAGCAGTCCGTTGAATCAATTGACCAGCATACTTAAGCTGAAGAGGGATGGATCCAACACAAGATCTGTCCTTGTCTATCTACAGTAGTACTATTTGTATACAGTTTTATGTCCTTTGGCTGGTCTCTAGCCAATACAGCTGGGGATAGGATTGTCCACGCCAATGGTCCATGCTTTGGCATTGAAAGCTCTCTTCGAGCCGAGGCTACAGGCTTACTCTCAGCGAGTCTCTTTATAACCCTGCTCGATTCGCACCTACGCCACCACGCCAACAAGACTAGCAACAATGACACCAGTTCCTATAGCTCATCATCCTCTTCTGACRCCTCCCTTATTTGCTCTACATGGGTTACCTTTGTCAGCGACAGCAAGGAACTCATTATTGGACTCCAATCCAGAAGTGAATATACAGAGGTCTATGCCAATGCTACCCTCGCACCAGATTTTGACTTGATTGAACAGATTTTTCAAACCCTTCAGATTTCTTCTCTCACATAATCCTTTTCTTGGGTGAAAGGCCATCAGGATGATAACACTGTCTTTGATCGCCTCYCTCTGACAGCTCAATTGAATGTCGAGGCTGATGGTTATGCCAGAGATTATCAAGCACAGATGACCACTCCAAATTTTATTACACCAGTGCTACCTTCTTGCCCAGCTGTTCTCCAGATCCAGTCTCGCTCCGTCACCAGCCAATATAAGAAAGCTCTCACAGATTCTTGTTTAGTCCCCCAATATCATATATATTTGAGAGATAGGAACCAGTGGCCCTGACAAGTTCTTGCTGATATTGCCTGGAAGTCTCTGAGCATTRCCATCCACCGTATTTCCAGAGACGTCTTGGTCACTAAATGTTGCAACAATATTCTACCCACTGCGACTGTTCTCAAATGGTGGAATTACCAACAWCAGGATACTTGTTGTCTTTACCAGTCACCTGAAGATTTGGAGCATCTCTTTCAATGTTCCCACCCATCTCGCATCGGATGGCGAAGACAGACTATCACATCTCTACGACAACGCATGTCCACACTTGGCTTCTGACCAATTGCCACTGACACTCTTGCTACATGTCTTACCGAATGGTTAGACACTGGCACTGTTTCTCCAGAGAACTATCCAGTATCCCTTCACCCAGTTATTCATTTCCAGAATGAGATTGGTTGGCACCACATGTTTGCCGGTCACCTTTGGCTCCAATGGTTTACTGATCTTGATCTTCATTCTGGCTCTTACTCCCCGCTTGTGTCGGGGGGTTACCTTGTGGATTTTTTTCTTACCTCGTATATATCATTATGGGAACAGCAAAATAAAGATCTTCATGGCTCCACACTTCCTCAGAAGCAAGAAAAGCATCGACAGAGAGTGGTGATGAAAGTTCGGACCTTATTTGCTTTAAAATCTCAAACATGTCCGTCCCATGCCCACCTATTCCCAGAAAATATGGAAGCCTTCTTATTCCAGACCCCTACCTCCATGCTCTCTTATTATCATCAAGCCTACGAGAAAATGATTCTGGCAAGTGTCTCTCAAGCTACAAGYGCTTTGGTCTCCAACACCTGCCCTATTACCCAGTACTTTCCACCATTGCTTCATAGCAAACAACCACCAGAGAGCGTCACACAAGATGGGCTGATCTTTGACGCGTACTCCAAGAAGAAATGACRCAGACCCTCYGAGTCACCAAAGCTCTCTTTGGTCTCTACCGCAACCACCCGTACCATACAAACTACTATGAACAACTATTTCAATTAATTCCTCAGCCAAAACAAAACCCTGGTCGCACTTCCATCAAAACTCCTCAGAGAGAAGTGCCGCCCCTCAGAGCAGCTAGAAGCATACTTTCCAACAAAAGTTATGGTTCTGGCCACCCAAGTGCCTCTTCTAGTTCATGAGGTAAAATATAATATTAAGATTTTTTTTATTTGTATACAGTTTATCTTTAGTAGGAATCATAGCTACCAAGAGTAGATGCAATAGACTTGAGCAATACCCCAAGCACCGACTCACTGGTCTAGTGAGTCAGCCTAGGCCTACAGTTTTAGAATGTACTGTAGGGCGTCTGGAATCTGCAGCGAGTTGCTTTACATGCTAATTTGGGGGTCTCTATACTATTACAATAGTAGTACTACCTCAACAAGGAGGTACTTGGCATTCTATCAACAGCAATCACAGGGATTACAACAGCATAGGCAAGCTTCTCTGTTTGTACAAAAGAGACAGCAAGAGGGCATCCTAATGGTGGAGAAACAGGAGGAAAAGAACCACCATAAGTTGATGCACTCAACATTTGAATCGATGCTTTCAGTATTCAGCATCCATTGGAAAGGAGACAAGAGGAGCCAGCAGCAATCAATCACTGTCTCCATAGTTGAATCCGGTTGAGCTCTGGCTGCTGGGCAAGCCACCAGGACTACTCTTCTTGCTTACAACAGCTGAGGCCTTCTTTGCAGCAGTCACAGGCTTTTTGCTGCTCAAAGCTGGACGCTTGATGACATGCTTGAGACCCAGGCMCAAGCCCAAGCCACGGCCTGTTGCTGGGCCCTTCAAGCCAGTGCTCGCTGCTGCTGACGAGCGCTTGTTCACAGGGGGATTCAAACCATTGCTTGAAGCAGCAGTATCCTGCTTGCAATGCTCTACACACTCTACTACCAAGGAACCAGTAGCCTCTTCCACATTGGGACAAACATTCTCTATGTCCTGTGCTCTCTTCTTGAGAGCCATGGCGTCTGCACTAGTATTCTCAGCAGTGAGCTGAACAGACAGTAGATCCAGGGCCTTTTGCTTGGAAGCAGAATTAGTACCACCAATAGACTGCTTGACAGATTCCTTCCTGATCTTCCTTGCAAAGGATGGTGTATCTGCAACAGAGGCCTTGCGACATTTTGGCAAAGGACAGCTGCTGCAGCTGCTGGACAAGGACGCACAGCACTACCACTACCAGCAGCAGCTTTGGCAAGCTTAGTGGCAAGGGATGGACCAGCACTGGTATTCAAAGGCTGTGGCGTGGTAGACAAACCAAGCCTATTCCTGCAAAACCTAGTATCCTGATGGTTGAATGTAGTAGGTCCTCTCGCAGTAGGACGAGCCTGCGGCTGCTGTTGCTGCTGTTTGGGACAAACACGGGCCTGTTGCTGAGGCTGTTGCTGGCCAGGCTGTTGCTGCTGCAATTCCCTTGGATTTGGAATACCAAATCCCCTTGGTGCTGCTGGATTCAGATTTGCTCCAGTCCTCCCCCCCTTTCTAATTGCATGAATTGATACACCAGCCTTGGTTACGGTCCCCATTGTTCTGTACTCTTTCAAAGCATCCTTCATGGTCAAGTTCCCCTGGATACTATCCTCAGCAAGCAACCTACTGCCTGCATATCCATAAGCATCCTGAACATTCCCTGGATCATCCACAACACGCCCTGTTGCTAGTGCTGCATCAATGGCACCATTCTGCAGTGTGGAGGTGACAAGATGGTTGAAGAGCTCGGGGTAGTTAGCCAGCTGCTCAGTCTGTAGCCAGTTAGTTGCCTCCTTATCAGCTTGGAAAGCAACCTTGTACAAGTCCTGTCTATTGAAGAGGATAGAGCAGCTGCTATTGCAAATAGGACAAGAGCAGGTTGGATTTCCATCTGCGTCTTGCTGTAAGTAATCAGCCCCAGGCTTGCTGCATTCGGGATAGTTCTACTTGCAATGGAGCCTGTATGCCCAGCAACCAATCTCCTGCGCTACTGATGTTGGATACTTTTTTCCATCCCTCTGTTGTTTGATGGAAGATCCTTTGTTCTGTTTGGCAATCAACTCGTCTTCCTGTTTGTCCACAGCTTGCTTCACAGCTTTAGCAACGGTTTGAAAGAGGGGAAGAGCTGTTGTATCATTGCTGCTGCTCCTTGATCTGCTAGCACGCTGGTGGATGCTTGGGGTAGGCAAATCCATCCCCTTCCTCATCTCCATTGCCACATAGATTGAAGCAAGGATGGAAGAAGCGTAGTGAGATCTCCACGCCTTCTCCTGCTTGCTCTTGCCTAGACTGGCAGAGACTGCTTGCTCTTGCCTAGACCGGCAGAGACAACATCAGTATGGAGGAGGCACATCTCTTGTCTCAGTCCCTTGACCTTGTTACCAGCAGGAAAGACAGATTCAACATCCCCTTCAGTGATCTTCTGAATGGCAGAAAGATGCTGCTTCTTCTTCACCAGGGGAAGGAACTTCTTCCTCTCCAGAGCAGTATAGGCTGTTTGATAGAGTGGATTGGTTTGTGTGAGTGGAAAGCTGGGAACAGGGGCCCCTGAAGGGCGTCTTGCATTGCTCATACTACTGTTTGTTGTCGACAAAAAAGAAGCAAGTTGCTGTAAAAAAACAAGCTACACTGAACACACCACCATAAAATAAATATGTTACAGTACTTGCTTGTTTGCTACAGTTCAAGGCTTGTTCAAYTGACAATTGAAGAGATCTATTGATTGATACCACTTACATTAGAAAAGAGTGAGTGAAAGTCCTTGAAATGGAGCAATTCCCATGGTTGGTTGCTTTGAACTTGGGAGTTTTTTGAATGAATGAAAAAGAACAGTTTAGCATGGTGCTGTATCAGCAAGAACAAGGTGGAGGCAGGTAAAGGTCAAGACACTAGTAGGACACATCACATTTTTGAACGCGTGATAAAAACCCTTCTATTTTGACCAAAATCTCAAGTCAACTACCTTGATTCACGATATTCTACAGGATTTTGTGTACGACAGCTTTGTATTAGGATCCATCCAAAACAGCTAATCTTGCTTCTTGCTTCCCCCCGCTGAGCAGCTGTTGGCCAGCCGGCGTGACACAATGCGGGGCTAGTACTAATTATACGTAGGCCTACCTAGCATAGTTGGCAACTTGCGCTGAAAGTTGACAACTTCGATTCAAAGTTGATAACTTTGTTTTAACGCTTGAAGTCTTAACTGGAGAGCGCTTGCTTCAATTGYTACGAAACGCGTAGTACAGTAAAATAGTGCTCGGGATACAGTATTCTCACAAATAATGTTCGTTCCCTACCGGTACCGGCACGGTTCAACTAAAAACGAAAATCCTAAATTGATTAGAGCAGCAACGGCTATGCTTGGCTTGCTTGCGCGATTAAAACGAAAGGGATCATTTTTTAGGCTCCTCGACTACGTTACTAACTATAACGCTGAATAGAACCTGTACCTGTTGGATAAATTCCAAATACTGAATTACGTACGAACTACTGTACGGTTGAGAAAAATTGAAATTTTCTTTCAAAATATGATCCAGGTGTATGGCGCCAACGAACTTACAATGAGTACGGTACTCGTACCCAACTACTTGTTTGTGTGAGGCTACTACCTTACGAGGCTACCACCTTCCGATAATAAAGAAAAAGCAAAGACAGTACGGTAGCTACGTACCGTTAAAGAAAAGTTTACTCACCGTATCATCGAAACTCTTTTGCTGTACTGTAATCGGTTTTAATCCGTCTTCTGTTGATTTTGGTTGTCAAACTCGAAGAGTCGAAGGGTTTTTCCATATATTTGTTGTTTGAGAGAAACTTAGTTCATCAAAGGTCGGGAGTGCAACATAGCACTACTTAAGTGACCTCAGATGTCGCCGCATTGCCAGGTAGCTCGATCTTGCCTTTGGAACATTGCATCCTTCGCTTGTTTCATATGCTTCTTTCCAATCAGTGTACAATGCAATGCAGGGGGTAGTCATTATTTGGCTCGAGTTGAACAAAATAGAATGAACACGAAGAATACTTTACTCGGTTCAGATAATTTTTCAATGAGCTATCACAGACCTAGAGAGCGAAAGCTAAATAATCGTAACAGAGGCCGATATTATCAATTTCAGGATGGTGACAATCGGTCCAATACAACCCCCACTTCTTTATCAGATGTTTGGTTATGTTTAGCCTGCGCATTAGGATGGTCCATTTGGTTAGTAAGCACACGACAACCACCGCAACAACTTATTTTCGACCAGCAAGATTCTTCGAAGGCAATGGGGCACGTTTTGCAGGTCAGTCTTGGTGAAGACATTCTGGGAACAGGCATCCCTGTTTATTACGCACTTGTAGATTTTGTAGTCAACGGTGACRCCGAGGACGAACATATACAGGTCAGAAAGGTATTCACGAGTAAGAAATTACTGGAAGAAGGTTTTGCAAACGTTGAAGTCTTGTACTTAAAAGAGGATCCTACGATAGCAATGCTCATGGATGATATTTTGGATCAAAAGAAAGAGCAAGAATCCCAAGTCCCACAAAGTRCTACCTATTTTGTGGCAATATATTTTGTTTCGATTGTTCTAATTGGAGCATCTTTTTATGGTGGTATTCGAATGGCAAGTCGGCTAGATAATCCATTATACGGTTGGATTTCGCTTTCTGTTGGTTTACTCCTTCTTTACCCCGCAGCAAAATTACTGTATCGAGCTGTCACATACTTATACAGTCTCGCAGGGCCCCTTACTGAGCGTCCAGGTGTCATAGTACATGGGAGACGACTGTATTGGACGAAACAATGTCATGATACACTGAATCCATTTGAGATTTTAGGGGCAAAAGAAAKTTACAAAAGGAAAGATTCGGATTCGGTGTCAGTGGAACTTTGTGAGCTTCAAGGCCGAAAAATTAGAAATGCCACTCCAACATCCACTAACTTACTTTTTCCAAACGCTGGCTGTGGGTTTGGAAATTTCAATGTTCACTTACCAACCGGAAGAGCAAGGGCGARTTCAAGCGTCTCATCTATAAGTGCATCGGCATCACAGAATTCAACAGAAAAAAGCAGAGGTTCTCATATTGTTCGCAACGATACCTCCATTCTGGAAAAATATGAAATGCACGTSACAGCAAACGAGAAGAATGACAAGGAATAGAGAGTATCGGCGTCTTTTATACAAAGGCTAATCATTCAACTCAAGCTCCTTTCTTTGGGTTGTACAGAATACTGAGTGACGTGTTATGTTTGAATAAGACTAATCCTTATCCCAGTTACTAACTGTGATCGTATTCTAGGTTTCTCCCCATTCAGAATCTATCGATATCGATATCTATTCCGTGSAATAGGATCTGATCGTKTAAATTGCTTACGAAGAACGCATTCTTCGTATGTGCCTTTGTTTCTAGATAGTAATTCACGTTAACAGTGTTTCTAGTCTCTCKGCTGCCCAAARSGGAAAATTTCAGAAGGATATCTTGAAAATTCAAAAATCATTTTTAATCTCTTGAATGGAGAGCACAAGTAAGTGCTGCCCGGACGCATACAGCAGGGTTTGGTCGAGGCMAAAAATTAAATCGGAAATCATCGACAAGCTAGTAGCTGCATTGCAAGAGACCAGAAGCCTCCTCCCAGGACGTACAATAGGTAACAGAGCTTCATTTTTTTTCCATCAATTTGAACACCACGCGATACGATCATGTTTTGCCGGATATTTATGCGAAAGTATCCTAGAATTTTTGAAAAAGTTAACGTAGAGTCAGTTCAATGATCTGGCTAAACTTCGGATAACATTCCGTTTACTTGAACATTTGCAGGAAGTTGAGGTTTAGGAACAGCTAGAGAGCATCCAGATAGTAGATTTATTGTGCTAGCTCCTATAGGATTCTTGCAATTTTGATTTCTATTGACAACCTCAACCTTACTACAGTCAATTTCGAGTGGAGGGAAGAAATGCGAGGATGTTGCTTTCATCTTCTTGAATTTCTCCAGGTCCCAACTTTCGCCGAAGTTGTAGGAYGCCTTTTYCCCCCGTCACCAATTAGATGAAATGGCGAAAAGAACGCTTTGGAAGCAAACTTCTGTTTCCGATTTCTTTTATTGTTGCGTGTTGATTGCTTGGGGTTGTCACTTCTATGCTCTTTGCATCGTCGGCGAATGAACTTCACAGGATCAAAAACCTTTACAGAGTTTCCAGAGAGCGATTTCTGTTCCTTCAAACCTCTTGATTTGATTTCCATCCCAACCTCCTGCGCTCGAGAAGCAAGATCGGCTGCCCACGATGGCCATATTATAGCAAGAACGATAGCAAGAATGTTCGAAAAGGCTGGAGAAATAGAAAAAATAGCTCCAGAAATATTAACTGCAACAATCGCAACAGCAACAGCACCGATACGAGTAGCAATTGATCCTTTTTGGCTCATGTCGGTTCGCAAYCCCTTTAAAAACGATTTTATTTCTCCCTCTTCGAAGAGAGATTTAATTGACAGAAATAAATTCCTCAATGATCGACTGATTGAGTTGTTTACATCGTAAGCAGCCTGTACCAGTCGGTACTTTGAACGTCCAGCTGCACGTTGTCGTGATTGCTCATCTACTAGCCAAGCAGTCCGAAGCCCTGCAAGAACGGTTCTTCCAACTTCATTCTCTTGCTCCCATGCGTCAAACTTTTGCTTCCCTTGCACGAAAATTCGGTTCCACGCATCAACTTTGCTCTGAATAGCAAATTTTTTATCCAAATTTTCATATGTTTTGTAGTATTCATAAGAGAGCTGTCCAGTCTTGTAAAGAAACCATAAACCCTTCCAATAATCTACAAGCTGTAAGTAAGCTTTGGCGAGCTTTCGTCCGCAAGATATYAGAAACTTGCCAAAAATATTTGGATCCTCGCGGGTGTTGCCTTCTGTTGAGATCCCTTTTGTTAAGTCGTAACCGTAAAATGAACCCATRATCATACCCACTAGCCAAAGATTTGGAAGGATTGTTATTCCAATTATCATCCCCAGAAAACAACCAGCAATACTTGTGCCTCGTTGAAGTTCGTGTTCACTCAGAATTGAAGGTTGAGGAAAAGCAACATGCGACGAGTCAGGTATCATTTTTGTATTTGCTGTTTGTTTTGAAAATGAAGCGGATTTAGAGCGCACAGGGAGAGCGTTGCTCTTTAGATCTCGTACACGATTCTTGTAAAGAGGTAGTTCCATCTGCGAAAGAATRAYTTCAAGATCTGCCACTGTGATTGCATCGTYTGCTTCTTTCTTCAGTATTTTTGATGCAGTGCTAGAATTGTTATCTCCTATCCCGAGATCAGACACACTCTGATAATCTGTTCTAGCTGTTGGCTGAGACGACTGCAAAAATGGGAAATACGATTCCAACAAACTTCCTTGATAGGATTTATCATTCGAGTTCATATCTAAATTGATAGAAGCGACGTCACTGTGGTTCGAATGATTGATATCTCGATGACCCTGTAGAGGAGATTCGGATGAAGATGAAAAWTTTTTGTTTCCTGGGGTGTAGATTTGAGTAACGTCTTTGTCGTCCGTTTCATTCCGCGTATGATTATCGTCGTTATTTCTGTTGGATAATGTCAGACTTAGTGACACTAACGCGTCGCCTTTCCTTGCTATTTTTGTCAGGGGTCGAAACTCTGCCGCGAGAGGTAACTCAAATTGAACATTGATATACTTCAGTTTTCCGGATGYTTTGAGTGGATTGAGGAAGGGTCGGATCAATGCAGTTGAAATGTGAAGAATCACCGGGAGAAAAACGAGTAAGTTCGATATTTTTTTAACCTTCATGTTTGATTGATGTTTGTTGTAAATGGACAACAGAAAATGCGACAACTTTTTGGAGATTCATCCAGGGATTTAACACATGGAGACTATCCCTAAACAGCACAGCTACTCCTGTTACTTTGTTGCTGGTTGTTTGCGACGGTGGTTGTTACCATGCTGGTTTCTGTATCCAGACTTTAAGCAACTACCTGTAACAGAAGAAGTTGGGGGAATTACGAATTACTTCGACTTGCACCGGTACATCGTAGTTATCTTTTTTTTGCTTGTAAAACCGTTGCTATCGAAATTTGAAAATAGTAGTAGTACAGTAATATTTTACTAGTAACTCTTTTACCGTGCCTGTAATGTAATTACTGTACGGCTTCGGTTCGTTCATTCAGTACGTAGATACTAGAGTACGAGTACAGAGCAGAGGAGAGGGACCGAAGCGAGMAATTTTCAATATTTTCGCGCATGATTGCGCGACTGTAACGGTATTGCTTGAAAATAACGGTCATTCTTCAATCCTGCTTGTTCTGAAGTTCRGGGGTTATTAGAAAAATGTTTTTCGGGGAAACGTGATCAAGAATTTTATGAAGTCAAATCCAATAATACAGTAATAATTAGTAGTAAATTTTACTATCAACTTAATTAAATTTAATTACTCCAATAAYAAAACATTAATTAAATTTTAATTAATGATTTGCACGAGATTACGTGTACTCTTGGTAGTAGGTGTTAAGTGTGTATGAAAATTGAATTATAAGATTAAGATTATCGAACGCGTTCACGAGAATTCCGAAGTTCCGATYAGATCCTCATGTAGACCTGGTAGGGAATCTACATGGAGGTTCTTCTATTCAGGACTCGTGACGTCTATGTTCTTCRTGAGGTATTCTAACTCCTGATATCTTGGACCTCTTAYGATCCTCGGACCTCTTACGAAGGATCCTATGATACATAGATATGAATCGTATATTATGATATGTAGGTAGGAATGGTATGTCCTTCCATTCCGAGGGAGCATCGTATGTTCGTATGCTTCCTCTTCAATACGTACGTATCCACCCAGTATGTACGTATCCTATCCGGTACGTACGTATCCATTGCATGATTTAATTAAAAAAATTAAAAATTTAATTAAATGGTTTAAATATGTTTGCCAGCAGCACAAGTCAGCATGCAATCCACAGCATTCTTGTTGCTGGTGGTGGTGCATACTACTACTACTACCTACTACTACTATCATAGGATAGTACGGAAGTATGGACATGAGTGGATGTACCATTCATACTCAATTATCATATAGTACCATTACTAGTACCTATGTATCATACAATCCATCATAGTGAGGGATCTARGAGGTCTAAGATACAAGGTATGACATCGCAGACCCAAATCAAAAAGAACAATGATGCTGTCACAATGCTGTCCGTAGGATATCAGATTGTGGTTATGATTCATAACTATATATCATATATATGACACATTCATATGATTCATACACACTTTACATTCATGACTCACTCAATCCCATGGATCTATATGATCAATATGACTCATTTGATTCACTTACATGAGTGACTYGACTCATTCGATTCACACATCACTTGATCTTCATTCTGATTGTCTTTAGTCTCATAGTTCATGGATCCTTGATAAGAGCATCAACCCACTTTTCTACTAGCACACAATTAACATCACTRTTAGATAGTCACTCCCACAGGTTATGACACCCTTCCAATAAAAATAATCACCACCATGGTGTTATTTTTTAGGTGTGCTCTCTCCTCACAAGCCTCTACCAGAACTCAACCGTTCACACAYATTTGAACACAAAATTGCCATCATGTAAACACAACAAATTGCTGTCATGTAAACACAATGGATACTACCCTGCATTGATAACAACCATTGCTTAAAACAAACAAATTGTTTGTTTTGCAATACTCMYCATTGTCAACGCCCGATCTCCAAATCACCATTGTTTTGAAATCAAAACATTAACACAAGACACGCATTCTTGCTCTTTGAAACACATTTGGTGCTAACAATCACAACCCAGATTTTGAACTCCCACTTGCATGTTAAGAACAAATACCACACTTGCACAAATGCACGTAATTTAAATTTCTATTCCCACACTGAAGACCGTCTCACTTCACGAGACCAATACACGCCACATTGATGTAAAACTCTCATTTGACAACAATATTTACCAAGCTTCTCATGAAAACCAATACTTTTACACACAGAATATAAAATATTTCTCCATGACAAACATTCCATAAAACATATTTTGATTCAGATCAAAACATCTTTTATTCCAAATAGATTTCCTTCCAAGACTTTCAAACTCAAGCCTACTTTTCAACATGTCATCCACAAGAAGCAGATCTAGATCACCYCAATGTAGCTGTCCTTTCCATCCAAAGGTCACCTACCTCGACATTGCCTTCGAAGATCATCAACTTTATCCCAACCTCACTGCCGAAATGAACAATGCTTATTGCTTGTACATACCCTCCTTAACACCAACGGAGACGCCTTCACTGATCAGTTCCACATCATCAACACCATTGAGCAAAAGATCATTGATAACATCAAAGCAAATGGAGTGAACACCAACAACATTGATCTCATGGACAATATCATTAGTACCAAAACCTCTCTAATGACAACTGTTGSGGCTGACACCCATATCAAAATTGGAAACAACCTGAACAATAATGGGACAACAAAAATACACTCATCCTCAGCCTCAACTGGTCTGCTGTCTTCATAGACGAACGCCCACATGCAAAGGACATTTACAACTTTGGCATTTTCTTGGACACTCCCTTTCCTCCACMGGTTAACCAACATAACCAAAACAATCAAAATAACAATGCAACCAATCCACCTCCCATGAATCCTGAGATGATTTGCCTCTTCACCAACAACAACAACATTCTTCGACAACAGGCCACAATGATTCAACAACTTGCCCCAAAGGTAAAGACTTATAGTCTGAACATCACCCCATTTATCCCCATGAACTACCCTGACCAGGTCTGCAATTGCTATAAGCTCAATGTGACCCAGTACAAATACCATGCATCTGACACCTTGACCAATATCCTCAATAAATYGCCAAACAAAGACCCACAAAACCCATCAACCAGTTTTTTCACTTGGGATGGCTCATACCTCGTTCTTGTTGACATGGGACCACAAAGTGAAAAAAACTTCTGCACCACAGCAAAKAAAATCACAGGCAATGCTGCATATGAACTATACAATTGGTATAYATGCTTTACAGCCCATTGCTTGTGCTTTGGAAAATATTGCCACCTTTACCCATGCTTCCAACCCAAATGCAACCACCCACCTGGATTCACTTTGGGCATGAACCAAGAAGACAACCTACATCCTCCTTTTGAAACAAAAATATCAACAGATCCTCAGATTATCTGGGATGTCATTCATAATGTCTTTGCTTCAAACGATTAATACCACCACATTGTTGAATTACACAATGGTCATGGATATGAAGCCCTAAAATCAATCATCTGCGAGTCACATCTGCTCTTGATCAAATCCATGTCAATGSTAGTCACCACTTGACCGACCCAGGGATCTATATCTCTTATGGGATACTGGAAGAAATACAACCACTACATCATGCTTTGTGCCTTGATTGAAGGAAATAAACAAACCGTCTACAATAGAAACAAACACAAATACTTTGTAAATGGGTGTACTCACTCTTCCTTTCTTTGAACTGAAATACACAGAGAACAAGATTTTGACCATCTCAAACACAGGTTTGAACTGTCCACCTTTATTGCAACTCTTCAACAATACTTGAACTTTCCTAATAGCCCAAAACAGGTCCAACCAGTTTTCAAAACTCCACCAAGGAAATACAACTCGTAAATACMTACATACAAACATGCCAAAGAAAGTACCAAAACCTATCTTGATAAACCAAGTCCAAACAGCAGAAATTGATGAAGACCACTTGAGCGTCATGTATTCCATRYCCATTAATCAAATCAAAGCCAACCCAACCCAATGTCATTCAATCAACCATGTCTTGTTTGTGAAATGATGACCGGCCAAACTTCCCAACATACATTYGRACATTGTCCATTACTACAACAATCCAACCTTCTTCATCAATACTTCATCAACTTCTGTCAAATGTATAAATGAGCTCAAAAGTCACTTGCAAAAGCAAAAGCAAGAATAAATCTTGTTCATGCAGATGCACCAACAGAAGAGACACAAATGAYCATTGACAAAACCTCTCCAACCAAGACTTCATTGCAACACAGAGAAAACAAAATGGATTTTGTTTAGGGTGGACAACAAAATTGGAACATCCCTGCCCTTCCTTATATCTGTCGTCATCTATTTCTGTCCTTCATATGCTCAATGCTATTCATATCATGCCTATGCAATTCATCCCATCTCATGATACAACATGCGACATGTCACAACATCAACCTTCAACTACCGTCAAAACACCAATGTATCCACATCATTTATTTACACCAAAACCAGAAAAGGGTCCTGATACACCCTGTGAACCCTATGACAACTCTGCTATAAACATCATCAACCCCCCAGTCAAATCCATATTGAATATCCCACCACCACCAACAGTATACACTTCCAATATCTCTTTGACAGTCAGAGCACAAATTGACACCGGTGCAGATATCACATGTACAAATCTGATCAATGTCATCCACAACTACAAACCATACACAAAGGATTTTCCATATCAGCTCAAACTTGTTGGGGCCATTAACTCTACAGAAGGAGTGTA
The DNA here is from genome assembly GCA_900660405.1 of Pseudo-nitzschia multistriata. Lineage (NCBI taxonomy): Eukaryota > Bacillariophyta > Bacillariophyceae > Bacillariales > Bacillariaceae > Pseudo-nitzschia > Pseudo-nitzschia multistriata. Next base: position 179,453 of record CAACVS010000439.1, read on the forward strand.
TCCCCATGGTGAAGGATACATTCATGTCCTGGCTGTCAATGAAAATGGATATGCTYGTGTCTGTTGTATCTCCTCCCCAACGTTGTCATCCACATTAATCTCTGAAGATGACATCGTACGTTCTAATCCAAAATTAAAACTTCAAGATTGCACCATTGCAATATATAAATTCCATGGCTTAAATACAATCACAATCCAATGCAAACACCACAAAGAAGATGAGCAGTTTGCAAAGAACCACTGCTACAGTCAACAAGATACATGTATATCAGAAAGGTGCTCATGACCATATTGAACTCAAAATGCATCAGTTGCCCTCGGATCTGCCTGACCACCTAGTCAATGATTGGATATTGGATGCAACAACAATATATGCCATCAAAGCACAAACTGAAAGCCTTTTGTGGCATCAACGTCTGGTCTGGGACATATCAATGATGAATACCTATACAATGCTCACAAATTCATTGACAGTATCCCCAAATTCAAGCACAACGATCCTATTCTTGATTGTTGTTCTAGTACTACCTGCATTCRATCCAAACAAATGAAAATACCAGCTGGCCAAAACTCAACCTATTCTGCCACAATACCATATCAAGGTCTCTTAATTGATTTCTCCTTTAGCGGAACAAAATCGAAAGATACTTCACGTGCACAGGATTATGAAGGAATCAACAGTGAAAAAAGTTGGATTCTTATCTCTGATTACTTCACTTGCTATTTGATTGGCGATACTTGACTCTCAAAGGCCTCTCCCATCACCTGACTCCAGAAGTTCTTGGATATAAACACAAGAAACTGTTCTGACAAATAHGTGTACATGGATCAAGGTGGTGAACTATATCATAACCCAGAAGTACAAAAATTGTTCACACAAAAAGGATATCAGATACAACCAACAGGTGCCAACTCTTCCCACCAAAATGGACCCTTTGAACAAGCACATCAAACAATCACTGACAGAATATGTTATCTTCTCTCTAGAGCCAACTTGCCAATCAAATTTTGGCCATATGCCTTCCATCACTCTCTTCAGATACTGAATGCACCTCCTCAATGTACACAGACTCAATCACTGCTGCAACTTGCTACAGGAAAGAAAGAAAACKTACAATTAAAACCTTTGGCTGTTGTATCTGGGTATGTCCGACTGACAGACAACCTGCAAAATTCAAAAACAATTCTAGAAAAGGCATTTTTCTTGGGTATCTACCCCAAACTACAAAGAACATTCTTCGGTACAACGTCAAAACCAATTGTGTCAAAATTGCATTGCATGCTCAATTTGATGAAGGCATGAATGACCTCCMGGCACAAGWCATTCCTCCAAACATTGTCCATTTGCAGCGTTCAGAAAATGGCTCCAACATCTCTCCAGATAATGCAGAAACAAATGACATCAATCTCTGTTTCTATATATCACCGTTTTCAGGATATCTTAACAAAAGAAGTTTGAGTCAAGTGTAATAGCCCCACTTTTGGTCTAGAACTTGACAAGGACAAACTGAACAGTTTTGCTTTCTTAAAAGACACCACCAAGAAATCAAGTGCTACCACCATGTTCTCCAGTTGGAAATCTATGAGAAATAAAATTTGTGGTGCATACATTGTTTTGATTAATAACCAACCCGTTTTCAGTGAACAATCTGCACTGATGATACTTGAATCCTTAGTGACAAATGGYATTACCAACTTTGACATCAAATTTCAAGTATCAGAAGCTGGAAGGAGTGCAACAGATACGTTGATGAATATAACTTGTATAAACTGACAGACAAATTCAATAAAACTGCTGAGATCAATTATGCCACACTACATGCCATCACCACACTGTGAACAGGTCTCCAAATCCCATCCTACATTGTTTCCAATGAAATGATATGACTTGCAATCAATGCCCTCACATCACAAACAACTATGAAAGAAGAAGAGGCACTTGGACACTTTACTTGCCAAAAATTAAAGAAGCTTGACAGTTGGAATGAATGGTTGGAAGCTGAACGCAAAGAACTTGACCAATTTCATGACCTTAAAATGTATAGAAAACCAACACCACAGCCTCCAAAATAAATTCTTCTTTGACCACATTGGCAATACCAAGTTTGCAAAACTGGTGAATGTTGCTCTTGTAACTGCTGTGATGGATCAAAATGCTCTGCTCCATTGCTTCATGCAATTGCTTCTACTTACTCATCTTGTGTAGTAGAACAACCAGTACAAGGACTATTCTTTGCCCTCACTGCATTCATCAATCACAAACAACATGGGTTTCCCTATCGCACACTCCTTGGCAAAATCCTTTATGCATACAATGTTTGTTGTCCTGACATTGGCTTTGCAGTATCCACCATGTCAAAATTCTCTTTGACCCAGTCAGACTTACACTTCAAATACCTCAAAGGTGTAGCTCTATACCTTTGATGTACAAAAACACAGGGCCTCCGATACCACAAAACTACAATCCTACAAGACAACAAACTCCCAGRTGGAAACTTCAACAAATCTCCAATCCCATTGCCTKATAATCTTCCACCATTTCCATCATTGCCTAATGCTGCCACCACAACGAGTTGATGCTGCATACGCAAATATAAAAACACCAAAACAAAAATCTACTACAGGATTTGCAGTCATGCTGGCAAACACTGCCATTGTATACAAATCGAAAACCCAAACCCAAACCACACAAAGCTCTACCAAAGCAGAATTCTATGCCACTGTTTCTGCTGGCAAAATTGTGTTATACCTCAGGTCTATTCTTGCTGACCTGGGCTTTCCTCAACAGAACCCGACAACGTTATATGAAGACGATGACTCTACAATCAAAATCRTAAACTCCGGAGTCCCGACTGAACGATGGGGACACATTGATATACYGTACTTTGCAATACAAGATTGGAAAAGAGACCTATACATCAAGATGCAGTTAATCAGTGGCAAAATCAACCTCACAGATGCACTCACTAAACCCCTTGGCTGGGTCCTTCACTATTGCCATATACGCTGACTCTTTGGGAATTATGCTTTTATCCCACCCAATTGATATCCTCCTTCCTCGTCTTTTCTGCYATGATCTGCTCGATTCACACATCACAGATCACAGTAGGGTGCTGTCCATAGGATATCAGATTGTGGGTGTGATTCATACCTATGTATCATATATATGACACGTACATATGATTCATACACACTTTACATTCATTACTCACTCGATCCTATGGATCCATATGATCAATATGACTCATTTGATTCACTTGCGTGAGTGACTTGACTCATTCAATTCAAACATCACTCAATCTTCATTCTGATCAATCTTAGATTTCATACTAGTTCATCGATCCTTGATAAGAGCATCAACTCACTTTTCTACTAGTGCACAATTAACATCACTATTAGATAGTCACTCCCACACATTCATCCGAAGAGCTTCCATTAAATACTGACACCTTCCCCTTTAGATGATTTAAAGGGCCTCCAACCATTCAAAAATGTTCCATTCAGCTTTTGTGATTCAACAACAGCAGCCATTCATTCCTTCCATTCATACAAACGCATCAATTCCAGCTTTCAAGACTGCTTCACTTACAGCTACCAGAAARTTACTTTAAAGTAGCTTTAAGTAGCTTTAGAGTAGCTTAACAGTATTTTTTTAGTCAATTTCTGGTATACATGTGATAGTAGTAGTCGTAGTAGTACTAGTGGATATGTGTGATTAAGTATAAGTAGGGGATGAGCATAAGTATTCTTGACTTAGTCAGAGGAGTCATGGGTAC
>CAACVS010000439.1:183448-196356 GCA_900660405.1 Pseudo-nitzschia multistriata
TAGTAGTCGTAGTAGTACTAGTGGATATGTGTGATTAAGTATAAGTAGGGGATGAGCATAAGTATTCTTGACTTAGTCAGAGGAGTCATGGGTACAGCAGTAGCTTAAGGTAACTGGAAACACTTCCTTGTACTTCCTATTTATTCACAATGATTACTAGACTATTAAGTATGGTATGAGGAAGGGGGAAGGCAAATGTGTGCTGGGATGAGGAACAATGTAGGATACTAGTACTAGTAGTACTAGTTTACTATGAGTACACTAAAAGCCACTGCAAAACTCATTACTAAAACAAGAACCACCAGCACAACAACAAGGACCTGTCTCACCCCCTAAATGGAGCATTAAACAACACTTTCTGTCCCCCCACACATCCACTGGAATAACTTCATCATAATATGGACAGGGGGATCTGGAAGAAGTCTCAGATCAATCGACTGAGTGGTTTACAAGAAATAGTGCCTCGGCAAATGTCTAGCAGTACACATAAATTCTTCGACTGATTTTTTAAACAGTGAGACAATTGAATCTGCGAAGGCAAGTGGGGGGGTATTGTTCGCTCCGTAGAGCCATGTAAAATTTGTACAGATTCCGGACCTGTCTCGCCCTCATTACAGTAAGTTTCGTTCCTCGTACCGTACTGTTCTGTASCCTACAGGTCTTCTCAGTATGAGGCAATGCGATCGATGAAGAATTGGGCTAAACAACTGGCAATCCTTGTTTTACATTTTTGAACCAAGTTGATCGTGTTGACGCAACAAGTGGTAGGAACATCATGATCAGCAACACGGAAAGCGGTAGCGAAGATGCTTATAGCTTGAGATCTGGTGTTGCTAGATTAGATATCTGTTCAGTCTTAGTTCTTTGTCTGGTGGGTTTCTATTCATTACTTGCGAATACTTATCTATTCCAGCAACACGAGTCGTCATTACTTTTACACGATGAAAACGATGCAACTCTACAGCAATGCCTTGATTCAGCCGGGGGCCTTTGGACACCACAGGAAAATAATGCTATCTATCAGTACGACGGCGATTTGCATAGGAAAAATATATCTACAGACTTTCGGATCTTGTGCACTTCACTCAACAAGAGAATTACGTGGGGGTCATACAGGCTGCGATGCAACGATTTGAAGCGCTGGACAGATGTTTGTGCTCCAAACGTTGACATTACTGTTGGTGTTTCGATAGAGCAGATTCATAGTATGTGGGGAAAGAAAGCGCACGACATAAAAAACAACAGCATCTCACGAATTGGTCCCAACAACAATGATAGTATGAATGTCGACGATATTTTCTATAACGCGACAATTTTCGTGAAGTCTCTTTCACGGAAAGAGTTTCCTCAGTTTGGAAATAAATTTATTGACCTTGTCGATGAGTACAGATGGAAGGCAGAAAACATCCCGCTTGATATGCACCTCATATTCCAAACGAGTTGGCAGGGTCCAACCCTATTTCCCAATCACAGCTCTTCGGTCGTGGAACACTGGTACAACAGTTATCCATCCGACATGACAAACTTAGGAGATCCGGAATATTTGCCTTCGATCGAACAAAAATCGCCTCGCCACCTGAATATTGCAACGATATGGAATACTCGACGCAGTCTCGATCCCACAGAGGGAGGATGCCCGAGGCTGAAGACACCGAATGTGAAATATTCCTGTATTGATAAGGTAAGCTTAGTTTCAAATCATGAATACGGATCCCAAAATAACGAGGCTTGAAATCGGCGTTTGATAAATTGTTTCGCTATATTATTATTCGATCAGATATAATGGAGACTTTTTCTCACGCTTTTCCGCTCATAAATGAGAAAATACAGGAGTTTGACATCACGTCATGGTACCTCGATTTATTCAATACAAAAAGTGACGAATGTGATATGGCACGGACTATGGCGTCCTCACAACTTGGAACTGGAATGTTGTATTACAATCTTTTTCGAAAGTTTGACGCCCTTGTTGTTTTAGCCAAGAACCACACAGATAAATTAGAATACGGAAATGTTCAAAGAGCGATAAGTCAGATGAGGAGTGGAGTGCCAATATTATTAGAGGTTCGTGGTAGAGTGTTCGAAGATTTCATGGACAAATACAATTACTCGTGTGCATTTCGTAGATATAACGATGGGCGAACAAGCCAAAAAACCAGACCTCTCATGTCATTTGATGAAGCTGTGGAAAAGATGAAAAGTCCCGAAATAAGGCGGCAATGCCAAGTGCAGGGATTAGAAATCGTCAAAGATTATTCGCCTTCAAAAATTGGGCAAAAGTTTTTGAAGGCAGTGGGATATCATGGTGAGTTCCAGTGTTAGTAAACAAATACTGAAAAGATAATTAAGGTAGTATGCCAATCTCCTCTGTGCTTATCTTACTAGTAGTTGAAGATATTAGCGGGTAGTAGTAGTAGTAGTAGTAGTAGTAGTAGTAGTCAAAAGGAGTTACAAAATGAGAATAGTATCAAAAAGCTAAGTTGCTGATCCAGGTTGATTACAGGCTTCCACAAAAACTACAGCGTCTTACAGTTAGTGCAACAGTCCTATTAGTATTGGTGGTGGTGCTATGGGTGCTACCACATTCTTACTAGCACTACTACTAGTTCTACTTGTAACTCTCTAATAATACTAGGAGCTAACTGAAAGAATCATAAACACAAGAATGCAGCATGTCCTCCTGCTAGTACTATATACACCTCCTTCCCCGTTAAAATTGTTGTATCTTCAGTAACTTCAGCAACATAAATGGCTGCCAAATGGCTTCAAAGCAGATGTTCTTTGAATTGGACATGACAAGAATTAGCCTCATTGGCTGTTGATTTCTGAAAACGAAAACGAAAACAAAAACAATGTAATGGAATACTATATCTCTGATCATGGTACTGGCTACTATTGAGGCAATAGTCTGTCTTTGCCATCTGAGTCGTGATGGGTGAGAGCATCAAAAGAGATGCTCAGAATCTTCAGGCATCTGGCAAAGGCAACAGGTATCATGTGGTTGGTAGTTCCACCTTTTGAGAGCAATGGCAGTGGGCAGGATGTAGTTGCAACATTTAGTGACCAAGACGTTCCTTGAGATGTGGTGGATGGCAATGCTCAGGGACTTCCAGGCAATATTGGCAAGGACAGTGGTGACCACTGGTTCCTGTCTGTCAAGTATGCATGATATTGGGGGATCAAACAAGAGTCTGTGAGAGCTCTCTTATATTGGCTGGTGATGGAGCAAGATTGGATCTGATGAACTGCTGGGCATGAAGGTAGAACTGGGGTGATTAAATTTGGCTGAGCTTGAAAGGCACCAGCATAACTGTCAGCTTTGACATTCAATTGGGCTGTGAGAGGAAGTTGAGTAAAYTCAGTGATGTCATCTTGGTGACCTTTCACMCAAGAGAAAGAGCAGGTGATGATTGGAGACGGGATGGTTTGAAAGATCTGTTCAATCAAGTCAAATTCTGGTGCCAGGGTAGCATTGGCATAGACCTCAGTGTATTCACATCTGGATTGGAGTCTAGTGATGAGCACCTTGTTGTCACTGAGAAAAGTAACCTGTGTAGGGCAAATTGTGGGGGCAGCGGAAGATGAAGATGAGCTTGCATCATCTGTACCAGTCTTGTGATTCCAGTAGTGTGGATGTGAAACAAGCAGAGTGACAAAGAGACTAGCTGACAACAAGCCAGTAGCCTCAACACAAAGAGAACTTTCAATGTCAAAGCATGGGCCATTTGCATGGGTAATTCTATCCCCAGCTGTAGTGCCCAGAAACTATCCAAAGGACATACAACATTCTCTGCCAGATCCATCTGAAACCATGAGAAGAGCTGTTCCGGAATTGAGTACATCCAATGCTGGTGAGAAACCAATCTCAAACTGGAAAAGCTTTGGGAGCTGATATTGCCATGGATTGAGGCGGCATAGAAGGCCAGGCCATGTGTGAGGAAGTTCATCAGGGGAACTTCTGGTGATTGGAGAGTGACAGCCACTGGTTGGATTGTATTGAAAACCATCAGTTTTTGTTGTCCAAGTGAAAACAGGTATGGTGTTGCCAGGAGGGACTTTACCAGAGACACTTGGTGATTGTGGTGGGCCTATGTGAGTTAGAACAACATGATGGGACTCCATTTACCTGGGTTTGGTGAAGTCCATAAGCGATGATCATTAGACAGATAGGCATTCCACACACCATGACTGGCGTCAAGAGGATGCCAATTGCCAAGCCAATAAGTGGATGGCCCAAGAGGTACAATAATATCGTACATTTGCTGGCCAAYTCTATAGATACCTCCAAACACCATGCAAAAAATTGCTGGGGACATATGAAAGTGTAATGGAGGGACATTCAAGAACAGGGTTGGAGAGACCTGAAAATAGTTGAAACCACCACGGGACAGTCCAAAGGAGCTTCCCTGAGATGTCATGGGATCTCCAATGCTTCAAAAAATGGATGACGTAGCTTCCACCAGTGATGACCTCCAATGGGATGAACCTTGCTCCAACTACCAACGCCCATGCATGAAGGAGTGCTCTGGCAGTAGTGCATGCATAAYCAAAGAGGGAGAAAATGCATGGAAAGTATTTCCTTTCCAACCTGAGCAATTTAGCAGAAGACAAGAAAGACTGAGACAGAGGATACTTAATTGCARGTTGCAACACTGTTTCATAAAGCATTTGTGCGTGGGGCAATTGGGTGAGCACCACTGTATGGCAGAGCAAAGCGAATCTGCTTTGGAAAGTAACACGTTCATCTGAGCTGTGTAGGATCCACATGATGACTTGTGGTGGCCGGGGTTTTTGCACCAAGTGAAAATCTTCTTTGAAACAATGCAGACTGGGTCTCTAGTAGGATCAGTGARGAACATGTCAACAGTAGTGTGAAGCAGAGGAGGAAGCATATCCAGTGGAGACTCAGARAGATATTGGAAATTGTAGTATAGGAGGTGAAATCCACATTTTGGAAGTTCTAACTTCCCACCAGAACACCAAAGAAGATTGTGCCATAGTTGTGCATCAGATCAAAGTATTTCCAAGAGGTTGGCAAGGGAAGCAACTGGGGGTGAGGTGGTGACAACAGTAGAGTCATCAACAAAACCAATGATTGACATGGAGAAAGAGAGAGTGCCTTCTGGACTGGAGAAAGTCATGCCAAAMGATTCAGTGTTGTGAGCCTCAAACAGTCTACTTGACAGGAGAGCCCAAATGAGAGGACTGTTGGCAGATCCCTGCCCAGTCCCGTGAATTGGAAACCTTGGGCAATGTTGGTAAGATGCATTAGTGACATGGTTGGAAACCTTCAGCTTGTAATGTGCCCGTTGGAATGTGTGTGCATGGACTCCAATAACGCCCCTGTGGATACCAAAACCTCTCCCCAAAAGGCGTGAGAGAGATGTGAGGATTCAATTGTAACATGAAGAAGCATCATTCTCAAAGTTAGCAAAGGGTGTCCTTGTCAATTGAGAATAGTTGAAGCGCAGTTCTTCCATAAGTGTAACTGTCTGTGCGTCCTTGCCTGGTGCTCCACCAAACTGACATAGATGTAGAGTGCCTTCAGCTCTGGCTTTCTGGAAGGCACCTCTCCATTTGGATCCAAGTAGGAAATTGAAATCAGCTTCATACAAGTGTATCACTCAAAGTCTGTGGATTTTGGTATTGCCTGGGTCTTTATAGATCATCAAATTCACTATGGTTTGCCATTGCTGAAAATAGTATTGGTACTTGATGGTGTAGTTGAGAATGGAGATCATGTAGCAATGGATGATAGAGGCCTGAATTTTCTGAAGAGCTTCCAGGACGATATCATCTTCTTCATGGATCTCTCTGAAGAGCAGCTTATAGTGACCCAAATGGTAACCACTTGGGGAAGTAGAAGTAGACTTGCGCCACTTGGTCAACTTGGTGGTAAAGTCTGCAGGAGCAGTCCAAATGAGTCACAGGGTGCAAATGACTGAGGAAAAGCAAAGTAATGTGGTCATAGTCTTTGGTAGAAAAAGTACCATCAAGTACAAGTTTGGCTGCCTGAGTGGAGGCACTCCAATTGAAATGTGTTTTCAATGGAGGCTGTGTGAAAGGTGTTTTGTCAGTCTCTGCCTTACCAAAATGCCATTGGTTCCTCAGTTGAAGATACTTCTCAATGTCTGAAGGGGTAGTGATTGTAACCCAATCAGTTGGATCAGTTACTGTTTTTGGGTCAACCAAGGTAGCATTTAGAGCAGATGGATCAAAGGATGTCCACTCCAGTGGAATCTGTATCTTTGTAATAGCAGGACCTGTCTGAACCTGGTGGCGGCAGTGACAAAGTCAGCAATAGGCTGCATTCCTCCTCTCCTGACAGCAAAGTTGTCGGAGACATTGTGCTTGAGTGGGATTGTCAGCATCCATAGCAATATTGGCCTGTTCAAGGAGAAAGGAATCTTGTCTGTTTGCAGATTCCTGGAGGAGTGTCTTGATTTTRAGCTGGAGTTGGCGTATATGGGATTGAATCTGAGGAACAGTGAGATCAAGGGGAATCTGAAAGCTCAGGGCAGTAGCTCTGGTGAAGAGTGCAGTGCAATCCAGGTGTTTCTGCTTCCAACAATGAAGTTGCTGTTGACAGAGAGTTCTTGTTTCAAATGATGTAAATCAACACTCCAGTAGTCGCGGGGTGAGACTTGGCATTTGTTTTCTGCAGCTCTACTAGCTCAAAGGAGGTCAGTATCAAGAGCTTCAGCTTCTGTGTGATCAGGGACARGTGAAGAAAGAAGCTTGTCAATGCAAGACTTGAGGTGATGGACTTGCATGTAGTCATGAAATGTTTGAAGATAGACTTTGATCGCCTTCTGGTCCTTACTTGAAAAAGTTTGGGATGTCACCAGTGAGATGGACTCGTGGAAAAACAATTTGGAAACATCCAAGTCAAAGTAGAATCCTCAGTGATCACCAGACATAGGGTACTTGAAAGGTTYGTAGATGAAGGTTTTGATGTAAGGGTAGAGCTCTGGAGAAACAAGGGCAAGATCAATGYGTCTTTGTCCTCTGTGATACATTGGGAAATCAGGGTGATTAGGATGGAGTGGCAGCCATGGATCAACAAGGTGGTCTAAGTCAGTCATTAGAGATTTAATTGTGGGTGAATCGCTGGGTGAATTCCAATCTCCCATGAGAATAAATGAAAGTGTTCCTTCATGAGTATCAACAGCTTTGGTGACAAAGTRWTTGAGATCTGAGATGAAATGTCCTTCCTGAATGAAGAGACTCCCCTGTTGGTGAAAGGTGGTGCATCCAACTCTGTTTGTAGGKTGAGCAYAGCACTGGTAAACAACAATGAAGAGAATACTGGTATCACTGTGAAACCTCATTTGGTGATAGGACCATCTACCATAAGGACCATTGCCTAGTTTCTGGAGCCGGCCTGCATGTGAGCCAAAGGTGATGAGCCCAGTGCCTCCCGGTTTGAAGGGGGAAATGCCCTCAATGGTGCTGGAACCCCATGTACTTCTGGTTGCTGGATTTCCAAGTTGTTTAAATGTGTCGCAGCGTGTATGACATACATGAAGCTGAGTGGTGTCAAGGTTGATTTTGCTGTATCCCTGGACATTAACGGACTGGGAAAGTGAGTGTGCCAACACGTTGGGGAGGCACTGAAGATGGATCCCACCTGTGTCAATGGAGGACACTCAAAGACAGGTCATAGGTTTATTAGAGATGACGCTGCCCACAGCAGGGTGTTCATGAGGGAAGGGATGAACCGAGGGAAAGGCTTGTGGAATAGGTTCCAAGGGAGAACAAGTTGAAGTGGAAGTCTCAAGAGCCAATCTCAGGGTTGTGACAACCTGAGGGGTGATGGTGGAGGAGACTTGGGGAGTGTCATAAATACTGTATTCTAGTAGAGTCTGGTGATGAACAATCATGATGTTTGCCCCAGACAAGAGCGTGAAATTTGTGCTGAGAAACATAGGGCACGAGAACATGTTCCATGGAAAAGGGCTTTGAGATTTGTATTGGAGCATCAAAAAACATGCGCAAGATTTGGTTTTGTTCCATGCGGTAAACTTGAGAAACCATTATTTCGGTTTGCTGTGTGACTCAACTGATGGTAAAATCACATTGATAGTATGCTAAAAAAGGCCCTCTTTAAGTAGCTATTGCAAGTATGTCAGTCACATTAAATATATTTAATCTCCATGACTATTAAGGTGTAATAGATCTGTTGAGTGCAAAAAGAACCATTCCAATCGCCCAAATATTATTCTTCCTATTCCAAGCGTAGAGGTGCAAACTGTACAATTATTCATGGGCGGAGGAAGTGGTAGTAAAGGTGTTAGGCAACTCTCATTTTGGGTTGAGGAAGCGTAAGGTACTCGTACTAGGTATTTGCATGCCAATTGATGAGTACCAGGTACTGACTGTACTGTATGGCCTGGAGAGCCCCCGATCGCACGTTTTTTAATACCAACACGCGAGTAATTAAGACCTCGAAAATGCTTACTGGACAAACAGTTAAATTTAACGCACATTGAAGAATCTTTGTTTTTGGGGTATAGTTTTCTGAACTTTTGGGGGCAGGCTTACAAAAAAATAATTAACTTAATTACTCGGGTTTATTAACTTAATTAATCGAGTAATTAACTATTTCTATCTAGGTTAATTACTTGAGTAATTAATTTCAGTAATTTACTATTTCTCATTTCAGTGATACTGCTTCCTACTTCTACTAGCTAGAAGACTTTAATTACTGAYGTTAATGACGTTAATTAATTAACTTAATTACTGGGGTTTATTAACTTAATTACTCAAGTTAATTACTCACGGCGACTCAATTAATTAACTTTATTTTTGGATGCTCCCCCAAATAAATAACATAATACCCCCAAAAAGGAGAACCTGTTTCATTAAGTACTTAACGGTTCGGATCATTTTTGACGTTATAAAGTTTCATTGTTGTCGCGTGGTATTAAAAAACGCGCGATCGGGGGCTCTCCTGAGTTCCGTGTGTAATACTGTAATATGGATTGATGAATAGTCTGTACTGCGCTCCGGAAACCTTTGACACTTTTTGTTGTTTTCTCGAGAGTTTTCTTGAAGTTACGATCGTTGCCGCGTCACGGCAATCAAAAGTACAGTAGACGATGTCAATCGGCTCTGTAACGAAATGCCAGATGCTATGTGCTTATGGAACCTCATCTCTTGAAAGAAACGCAATAGCGACACTATTTGATTTGGAGGAAATAAGAGACGATAACGATCATGATTAACCATCGCCTAATGCTGATCGCTCTAATTCTGGGCTTTCTTACATTTGAATCGGTTCATTCATTTCATACACCGAGAGTACCCTCAAATATCAGGACGAAAGAAATTTCGCTGCAGGTGACAGAAGAAAAGAATTCAGTGGAAGAAACAACCGAAAAATATGGATTGGAAGTGGGCCTTGCACAAGCTGCGAAGGAAGGGGACGGAGAATCGGCGAAGTCTCTTTTGAAGAAGTACGGAATTGCATATCTGGCAACCTCGATTCCTTTAGCCATTGTTAGTTTTACTCTGTGCTATGTTCTTGTTGACAACGGCGTCGATGTAGGATCGCTATTGGCGAAAGTCGGAATCGAAGATACTGGAATGGCAGATAAGGCAGGAACAGTTGCGATTGCGTATGCTGCGCACAAGGCTGCAAGTCCCATTAGATTCCCACCAACTGTTCTTTTGACACCTGTAGTCGCTAAGATAATCGGAAAGGAACCAGAAGAAGCAAAGGAGTAATCACGATTGATTTGGAATTTCAAGCAGAGACTTGAATTTTTGACAAAGTTTGTGTCTGAATTGAACTCAAAACCAATATGAAAATGAATAGACATGGCCAAACAAGTTACAGGTAGAAAACGGAACTACTTGAACAATCCAAAAAATTACTACAGATCGCAAAGTCGCAAGAATCCGCGTTGTCTATATCAATGCAAGTGCGACATCGATAACAGATGAGCACCGAATACCGCATAGTTCCTCCCGTACAGACAATTGAAAAATAATGTGAAAAGCCATCTGACAGTTMAATTTTTTGATACTGCTTACAACTTAGAATACCGTGTGTTGGTGACCGTTAGTGTATTCGTAGATAGTTACTTTTAATAAAAACGAAATGTTTATCTGATCATTATGAAACATACCTTTAATGGTAGTGGTAGATCATACTTATTCTACCAATCGATCTTTCGCATACTGAACATTTGATTCCATTCGGAACTGGGATCACTACAACACATGTCAAGGGTTGCGTTGAAATATAATTATTTTAAACGTAGTACATGAAATCGATTCGATAGTGACGTCTTTCGATCCATTCAAACTCGAACAAGCGTTAGAAATCAGGTTTTGAGTAACGCCAATCGCAACACAAAATTTCAAAAACATTAAGAGTCATCCAATGTATTGAAGCAATTTTTGGGTGCATTTATCATAAACATAGTGAGAAACAACTTTTTGATCTCGATCCGATATCAACTAATACTCTGAATTTTGATTCGATTCAATGCTCGTTTTGCAGTTGAATGACTGGGATTAAATGGATTGATCTGAATGTTCTATCTGACCTGAGAGGAATGCTGAACTGCGCTTTTGCATCAATTTTTTTCTTTGACGTTTCGCTTGTTGTTTTAACAATCTTCCAAAATTGAAGGATGAAAGCAGTACCAATCGTCTTCTCCAAACCCAATTTTTGGTGACCGAAGGAGAATGTTTAAAGCACCCAAGATTTTCTCAAATTGATCGTTTGATATATCAATCCCTGATGACACCTCGTTTCTTCATTTCTGCCTTCGCTTCAAGAACTTGCTGGTCAATCTCAGCAGCAGCTTCTGGCGTGTCCTTAAAACTGATTAACCCCAAAACAATTGAAGCCACGGCATAGACTCCTAGACCAAGGATCGCCCAAATCGGAGAGTATAAAAATAGCGAATTTGAATTTATATCGGTTCTTTGTATGAGCGCGACCCAGATCGAGAGGAAGGTCACTGCGATTCCAAGAAAAATCTGGTAACGGAGCAGCTCCATTGTGATTTTGAGATATTTTGGTTTCTTCGAATGCCACCAAGCGAAAACACAAATCTTCTCTTGGAATTGAACTAACGTAGTTATAGAGGTTGGCAGTAACAGCAAGATGGATGGCATCAGACAATGGGGCCGTCGTTATTCTCATGCTTCTGCATCAATGACAGGGAAAATCCCCGTTGATAAAACGAGTTTCAGTAAACAGCAACAGAATGCGTTTGTAAAAAACCTACCGTACCACGCACTACATAGGAAAAAGTGTAATTCTACTGAAGGCAAAAAATTATGCCTGAGTTCAGTGCTAGCACTACTACTAGTAGTAATGGGTGATTGGTTGCGGCCGCCGCCTTCGTTTTTTTTTTAAAGGATGGCGGCGGCCAAAAAAACTTACTACGGTGCAAAAACTAGGTTATTGATAGTAGAATGACTTGTTGTCACAATAATGACTGAATGTTTAAGTTAAAAATGAAATAATGTATTTTGGTAAAGGTACTAATTTATTTGCAAAAATTAATATACCGGGAATTGTACAAATCTACACTAAAAAAAATATCTTTTTGTTTCCTTGGTAAGTCCAGGGCTGTAAGAATTCTTCAAAGTTACTGGCTACCATGCACTAAAGTTAGTGAAGTGCAGTGTAGTGCACCGTAGCCAATTCCCGCAAACATATTTCGGTTTATGTCAGCGGGAATACGTTTCAGTGGTACAGAAGACACAGACTGCCAGCTCAACTTACATATTTTCCCCCCATTTTCGGAATTTGGAATCCTGTATAAATTGCATGCAATTTCACAAAATCCAGCTCTGCCTTCAAAACTTCGGAAACAGAATCCTTCTCCAAAATCAACGAATCCTCCTCTGAAAGAAAAGAATAACAACAACAAAGAAAACAGTCGGTATCCTCACTATTTGGCCATCGATTGCTCCTTCACAGTAAAAACACCACACTATTCCACAATCATGACCCCTCAGATGGTCTTAATTGCCTTGGCAGCTTCCCTCGAGGAAGAAGAGGAGCTCCGTCGGCAGCAAGAGGAGGAGAGCAGGAGGACACCAGCAAAACAAAGACTGTCTGAAGAAGACAGGCGTCGACGTGACAGGAGGATTCCACGAATTGCACTAGTAATGGAGTCTACTCAATCCGCATTCACTCATTTGTTTGATAGTGGTGACAACCAAGCTCTTCTCAACTGCTGTGGTGTGGACCATCGTGTCTTCAGGGATCTCCTCAGACTTTTTGAACCAGTTTTCGATGCATATACAGTGGACAAAAACACCTTGGAGATCAGACCAGTACATTTCACTAAGAAAGGCAAACCAAAGGGCAATAAGAGGGCGCTCACTGCTACAGTTGGACTTGGATTAGCCTTGACTTGGTACAGAACACGAGGATCATCAGCCAGAACATTGAGTATGGTTTTTGGGCTTACCTCAACGCCCCTCTATAAATGGTTGAAATTTTCTAGACGGGCCCTTCTTTTTGTGTTGCATAAACACCCAAAAGCAACCATTAGACCTCCCTGCGATGAAGAAGTGGATGCATATGTTGCAGCAATAGGAAGGAAATATCCTGCACTTGGAGCACATAAGGTCTGGGGTGCAGCAGATGGACTGAAAATTAAACTTCAGCATTCCACGACCTGGGATATTCAAGCCCTKTATTATAACTCATGGGTTATGGACACGTACGTCAATAGCATCCTTCTATTTACACCAGATGGGAGAATTCGGACAGCCACATTTAACTTTCCAGGGAGTATGCATGACAGCACCATGGCCGATTATGGCTTATATGAGAAGGCAGAAAGCATATATAACAGGACAGGGGGGAAGGTTGTTGTGGATTCCGCGTTTAAGGTGAAAGGAGCTAAGTATCTCATTAGAAGCCAGCAAAA
>CAACVS010000439.1:197180-212989 GCA_900660405.1 Pseudo-nitzschia multistriata
CTCTAGAAAGGAGGAACCTACGCGATACACCGTGTTATTTCATATCCAAACGGATACAAGCCACGCGATACGTTGTGTTATTTTTGTCATACCAGTTTTGTTGCATACCTTAACAGAAGGGGAACGCGTTGCACATGGAAGCAATCCCGTGCGTTCCCCCTCTGTTACCAGTGCCGGTTCCAGTGCTGGTTCCAGTGCCGGTTTTTTGTGGGAAGGTATGCAAGAAAACTACAAATAACACGGTGTAACGCGTGGCTTGGATCTCGAATAACACGGTGTATCGCGTGGCTTGGATCTGGAATAGTATTTTACATCCAGTACTCCAGTACTCATAAATCGCAAACTGGGGGGGAGCAAACAGCAATCAGCAATCAGTACTAGGGGGGGGGGAAGCAAACAACAATAAGCAAACTAGTTTAGTAGATTAATAATAATYAGTAACTGACCATGGGATTGTTATTCCGAATCATCTTCAGACAAGGAGGATGAGGAGGACGATGACGATAACGACGTGTTGCTCTTGTTCCTCTTTCTCTTTCTCCTCTTCCGACGTTGCAGAAAAGCACCGGCAATCTCAGCAACCATTGTCTTGATTTGGGCCATGCTTTGATGAGACAGTTGCTGATTCATTTCCATGGACTGCTGATGCTGTTCCCTGGACTGGATAGCGAGGGCTTCTTGCTGTTGCAGGGACATCTGGAACAGGGATTGGAAGTCAGTCGTGCTGCTGGTGGCGCTGCTTCCTCCTCCTCCTCTTGATGAGACTTGTAAGTATGGTCTCTTGGCAGGAGGACGTGGGCGCGGAGTACTCTGTGGAACAGCGTTGAAACTTGATTGTTGTTGTCTGCTGGCTTGAGCCAGCTGAGTTGGCATCTCATCACCAAGCTGTGTTGGTGTCATATCTTGATTATCTTGAGTGACCTGCTGTGTTGGTGTCATTCCTTCCTGTGTTGGTGTCATTCCTTCTTGTGTTGGTGTCATTTCTTGAGTAAGTTGCGAGGGCTGTCCAAGAGGAGGAGGACTTTCGGTGGTGTTGTTGTTGTTCTCAAAAGTGCCATTTTCCTCACTAATAATGTATCCTTCTTCCATATCAAAGTCCTCCACTCCATCCCCACAAGCAGCCTTGGCGCCAATGAGATTCTTSATCTCCTTTGCCAGCCTAACAGCTGGATCAATGTTTGGATTCCCAGTGGGTGCTGATTTCCTGTGGAGGGACGCGTACTTCCTAGTGATTGAATCCCTGTCTCTTCCAGTCCCACAGTTCTCATCATGGGTATCAATGAATTCTCTCCATTGTTCTGGTCCAATAGGAAGGATCCTCCTCATGGTTGTCAGCAGGGACATTGTCTCGCTCCTGGTGTAGTTGGTGGATCCCTTGGATCTTCCACCTCTTTCTTGGTAAGCAGTCGGCCTTGCAGCAGTCGGCCTTGCAGTCCTTGACCTTGCAGCTGGTGTTGCTGCTGTTGCTGTTGCTGGAGCAAACCTTGCAGCTGGTGTTGCTGTTGCAGCTGGTGCTGGAGCTGGAGCCATGGTGATCCTTCTGTTCTTTTTATGGTGAGCCGCTGGCAAAGAGGAGGAGGAGAGTAGCGGTATGTGAATCACATGCGGGATTTCTTCTTCCCTCTCAAGACAGCGCCGGCGGCTCTCTTCCCTCCTCCACAACAGAAGAATATGGATGGGGCTCCATGTGCCAGCCATCACCATCAGCATTGTTAGTAGCACACAGCTGTTCCTTCTCTTTGTTGTTCCTTCTCTTTTGCAAAGATCATGTGCTTTTCTTTCTTTCTTGACACTTGAATCGAAGAAAGAAGTTTGGCGCCTGTTTAGGGCGCGCCTGCTCCCGAGACTGGATGGTTAAGTCAAGGATTCCAAATAAAAAATATGTAATTTACATATTTTTTCGAGCCGGCCGGTCTCATTTTTACATATTAATATGTTTGCGGGAATCACCCAATATCGTGGTTAATTTCGAAGCCCAGCATTTGGTACTGGATCCTATGTATCTTCAAGTTTTTGGTCATTTTTTCACCACAAGAACACGTTCAATGGGCTAACCACGACAGCTATGGAGAGGCCTCTACTAGTAATGTCCTCCACTTTGGGGATATGGTTCTTGGTCATAGTACTACTAGTAGTACTACTAGCTAGTGGTAGCTAGTACTACTACTGGT
Organism: Pseudo-nitzschia multistriata; assembly: GCA_900660405.1. Classification (NCBI taxonomy): domain Eukaryota; phylum Bacillariophyta; class Bacillariophyceae; order Bacillariales; family Bacillariaceae; genus Pseudo-nitzschia; species Pseudo-nitzschia multistriata. The sequence goes on from CAACVS010000439.1 coordinate 199,352, forward strand.
GGTGTTAGTACTAGTACTAGTAGCTAGTACTACTAGTGTTAGTAGTACTACTACTAGTAGTGTTAGTAGTAGTACTAGTAGTAGTAGTACTAGCTAGTACTACTAGTGTTAGTAGTACTAGTAGTAGTACTAGTAGTAGCTAGTAGTACAAGTACTACTAGTAGTGTTAGTAGTACTACTAGTACTAGTACTAGTAGCAGTGCCTAGTAGGAGGAAGAGTGTCATGTGTCATTGTTACATGATTAGCTAGCACAAAATAGTACTAGTAGTACTACTAATGGCCAACAAGGGGGAGCTGGTTCTCCATTAACAGTCAGTGGCATGGCCATATTTTGCTGTTTTCAGAGATCACCAGCTGTGTTACAAAATACTAGGCCAGAACTTTATCATAGTAAAACAATTMTACGTAGACCACCAGCACACTACTAGTAGTAAGTGCCCAGTCCAAGAACTTGATATAATTATCTAAAGTTTCCTATCATTGGGAAGTCAAAGGATGCTCTGCTGGAGGATTAGACAACTAGTAGTACTACTAGTTGTCTAGCAAAGTTACAATAATGGACGATGGCTGAATTTTGCACCAATTCTAGGTGTAATTTTATTTATGTTTATCTGGAACCTTACATACTACTACTAGTACTAGTAGTAGCAGTAACTCATACCCAAGCAACCCTGACCCCAACCCCATACCTGAGCAAGGGTCCAGTACTACTATTACTAGTAGTGTGTGTTGCATCACAATGGAACTACTGTTAKTACTACACAGGGCCTGTTACTACAAGGGTATTCTGAACTAAGCTGAGTTGAAAAATTGTGTGCTATTTAGTTTTAGAACTAGTAGAGGGAACATAGGAAGCTTTTTAGGTGAGAATAATACATCTGCTGGAAAGGAATTGCATTTCAATCATGAGGTAACTTCAAGGAGAAAAGATCAGAATTTTGARGAGAAGATCAGAGCAATGACTACTATTCTGGACAGTGACTGATACACAGAAACGAGTCATCAAGTCACAAGCTTTGTGTCTATTAGATGCTCATCATTCTCCAACACTAAGGAATGTCACAACAGAGCATACAGTGGTGACATGGTGGATAGTATTGATACATGGTGGATATTGATATGATCATGTTCAAGACCAMAACAGATGGTGACAGTATTATTACTAGTACTAGTATGAACTTTAAGGATAGTAGGATAGGGACCTTTGCAAACAAGGTCTACTAGWTTGCTATTTTAGTCATATCTTGTGAAAAATAAAACTCAATTGACTTCAAAGTTCTCTTTGGTTTGCTTGCAATTAGCCCTGAGGAGGTGATCATCAATTTTTGCTTGTCTATGTTTTGTAAGTATACTACTATGACTAGTAGGTAGTAGTAGTAATGATGTCAGCATCAAAAGGGATGTTGAGGTGCACAACTGGATTGAAAACCAAATGACTTGGCAATTGTTTTGTGAGATGATTCAATGATAGTTCTATTTGTAGTGGGTCTAAGGGGCAAGATGTTGATGGGCTTAATACCTGTATTATGAAGAGGAAATTGAAAGTTATGACCATTGAATCAAGGACCATGATTGGTGACCATACAAAAAGCAACAGGGTGTCAAAAAAGCCAACAATTTGAAGAGATAGCTGATATTTTGTTGTTTTGGGGGGACCAATGATGCAAATTATTTCAATGAGGTTGGTAACAGGATCAATGGAGATGAGGACCATGGTATTGATTTTTCTGTCCAAGTAAGAAGGTTGATGCAGTGAAAATGTAGTTTGAACCATTGGATGAGAGGAGCTGTTTGCTGGACAGATTTCACTAAGAGCTTGCTACAAATGATCAAGTAGGTAGCATGGACTCTGCTCATGTACTAGTGCTACTAGCTACTAGTATTAGTGGTAGTAGTAATATTTACTACCTAGTAGTAGTAGTAGTGTTTTGGGCATTCTGTTTCCTTGATGATGATGCTGTACATTGAAACAACAACTAGTAGTACTATGAGGAGAAACAATAGTTAAGAAGCATGCCAGATTATATKATTGAACTTCTGACTGCTGGTCATTTATTTCCCCACCACCAGCAGCTCAAAGGAGCAGGGTATTATTGGTGGATGCTGCAACGGCAAGAAGAACCAAGAAGAAGAGAAACATTTTGTCTTTCTTACATTGTTGCTGATGAGGGGAGGATTAAGCTACTAGTAGTATGAATGCAACAAGGAGGAGGAGGAGGATGACAGACCTGGATACAGGACGATGATTAGGATACAAAGGGCATTGTCAGATCTCAAATTGAGAGTTTGTCAACTACACAAGTAACAAACATACCAGTATGTAGTAGCTTGGTAAAACAAGAACCAGCAATAGAAAGTTTGTTCTGCAAAGAGTATCGGTCCCATGAGCATGCTGGTGGTCACGCGAGCCCAACAACAAGCAGCATAGATAAGAACACCAAGCTGGCCAGTACCCTTTGGATGTTCCAGATCAAGTCCCAGGTTGGATGTCCAGAAGTCCAACCTGACAGATTCATATTCATTTACCATTCAATATTCTTCTAATTTCCAAATTGTCTAAATACTACATACCTATACCTTCACTCACGTAATTGGTGCACATTCTACTGATATGGTACGTATGGTACTAGACAAGAGAGTGGTATGAGTACTYGTACTAGTAGTACTAGTATCCCCCTGTACAAGTCAGATGAAAGTTGAAAGTCATACTTAACTTTTTCTTTCCTGCTGCTACTACTACACTAYTCTACTTATTAGTACATCCCTCTTGTCACTGTAAAAAATGATATAAGAATATATTTTAACAAATATAAATGTAAATATTCATTTATAGTAGAACATCACTACTACACCTGGTGGTTGAAGTTACTCCAATGCTCTTTACATAGAGCAACATTGCAACTTCTGCAACCATTCCTTGAAATTTTCATTTCATTGTCATTGTCATGTTMTTCTTTGTTGTCATTGTCGAACATGAAGATTGAGTCCTGGCAAAGATAGTCCAGCTCATCTTGTTCCAGATCAGATCAATCAGATAGTTCATGGTCAAGGARTTCTTGGATCTCATCAAAGGACACATCAGAGTAGGTAGAAACACTTCCAAGAGAACCTATACCGTCACCACTGAGAACACTTCCATCCTCTTGGGAAGGATTGCTGGGTGGGTCTGTACCAAAAYGATCATCAGATAGGTTTGCATTACTACTGCCTGAACAATTGTTGTCATCATAAAAAGAATCATTATCATCCATCATGGTGATATGATAATTTAAAGTTGGTGGTGCTTAGGACTGTTTGTGTGATAGTTCATAGTGTTTTGGTTTAGAGTGTTTTGTGTTCTCTTTTAGTCTTGTTAGAAAAGTGGTTTCATAGTTGTCTCATAATTCTTTCTTTGTTTTATACTCGTTTCTTTATTTCAGTCTTATTTTGTGTASAATTTGTACTGCATTCTACACAGTTTGAGATAGGTTCTCTCTTAAGAATCATGAAAAGTAAAAAAAACCAAAATTGTGCAATTGGGGTCGTGGAGTTACAAAAAAGTTGACTCCCATTTCCCATCTGCTACTATTCATTCCGTGCAATTTGCCCTAGTGCCGTTCTAAAAACATAAGAGCCCGAAGCTGTTCAGTTTACTCTACTACTTGATTACAATTCATGTACTAGTAGTACTAATACCCTGATATGGCTTAACAACTACAAGTACAACAGTAGCTTAATTTGGTACAAGCAGTACTTCTGTGATACTTTAATTAATTATATTACTGTATTACTTTTATGAAGTACTTCATATTACAGTGACAAACTTTGTTAAGTACCCTTTTGGGTCCAAAATAGGACATGACAGCTTTTTAACAGTATTAATTTAAAGTGCTTTACGCGTGGAACAATAGTCTTAATTCCAAACAGCAAGGGCAAAATGTCACATATTAAAAGGAAACTATTTTATATCAAAGGATTTTCTATTTCAGAGGATTTCAGAGGTTTTTTTCTTCACTTTTTGAGAATTTGGATCAGTGAAACGAAATTGATTTCCAGACACTGCTATTAACATTGAATAAAATCAGAATTGAAATTATTTTCAAGAACAGAATTCTCTTTACTAACATAAAATGCTTCTTACTACTGGGGAGCTAAGGCGGTAACTACTGGAAAGCTGCTCTTACACTTCAGCAACTTCACCAACTACAGGATCAGCACCATCAACTAATCCTTTGACTCCCTCCAGTRCCTCAATAGGCATATTGGAAGCCACTCTCTCTTCTTCAGTCAAGCTTGCAATGAAGGACACTGCTTGGTTATTCAATCTCCCCTCTCTCTCTCCCTTCCATATGCATGCTTCCTGATTGTTATCTCCTCATCCTCTTTCAGTCTCTGCAACAGAGCATCCTCAACATCAGTCCAAGAAGCTGATGGAGGTTTGGGAACATTCTTCACTTTCATCTGCATATCCAACAGCTTGTCTTTCTTTGCAGGGATTTTCTTTTGCTGCTTCCACTGGTACAAAACCTTCAGAGTAGAAACTGGGAGGGTCTTTGCGTCTTCCTCCTTCTCAACATCTTTTCCCTTTGAAGCAAAATTCTCAATCAAACCATGAGCTTTGCTACTCAAACCTTCTGCTGCTTTTCTAGCCTTCCTCTGTGCTTYCAAGTGTTTAATCTCRTCCAATTGTCTGGTTCTTTCCTTGTTGGCAATAAAATAATCCTTTGTGTTCAGTGTATCTCTGCCAGTTGTGACRAAGTGCTGGCTAGAATATTTAACACCTGCAATTGCATCACGCTGAGCCCTCATATTTGGTTCTGTCACTTGTTGTACCAACTGCTTACTCTTTCATGGTGCATATTTGCAAAAAACTTCCCCTTTAAAATCAGCATTGTTCAATACTTTAATTGCTGCWGAATTMTTTTTCTTGTGTGCTACCAGTGCAGCTATGTTGGGATTGGTTSCTAGATCAATGGAGCCATCCAGCARAAGGATCAGTTCTTGTTACACTTTTTCATCCTCTAGGCATTTGCGGGTGAAAGGTGCAATTCCRATGGTTCTCCATATGTCTTTGCATCAGTCTATCAAAAAAGCCTCAKCAAAGGCAAAATCACAAGCTATGTTCTCATTCCAGCCATCACACTTACCAAAAACTAACWGCAGATAAATAGACTGCCAAAGATTATTGTTTTTCATGCGGCGGTGGTGTGCAATTTTTTCCAGATTTTTTTGGTAAAGGGTTTTGAAATAACCATAATTCCAATTGGTTGGCTGTGTAACATATGTTGTATTGGGTACCCCAGGATGAAGAAGAAAACTCAGAGCTGCAAGGCTTGCCAATAATGCTTTGTTGTTACTTCCTGGTCCACTGTCAACAATCAACATAACCCACTTGCCTAGCAAATCTGCAGCATCTGGATAAAGCTTAACAATTGCATCCAATAYGTACTTTTCAAACTCTTCCCTGTCCATTCCTGCATTCATGTTGCAATTAACTGTAGCTCCATTGCTTGTGATACAATCRCCACTGTATTTTCCCTTTGTGTTTTGAACACCTTTGACAAATAATTCTTGGATTYGCTTCTTCTCCTCTTTGGTAGCATTTGATTTYAATTGGAAGTTTTTTTKAATTTTTGGTGCGCAGAGAAATCAAGAAGCCCAAAAAGGTTCTCTAGCAAGAAACCAATACAATTTGCACATGTATTGAAAGACAAAAGAGAAAACCCTTTCCGACTGATGGATTCTCTAATTCTGATTGGTGCTTTGCTAGCTTTAAGAAACAAGCAAAGACAGCTAAAAACTGGCGTTTAATTGTACTCATAACCTGTTCATAATCAATAGTCTTATTTCGAACTCAAACAAAGTACCGTATGTTGATTTTTACTTGTACTAAGTACAGTACCGTATCGAACAGATAGTCTCTGATGTCTGATGAAAGCAATGTATTCCGAAAACAGCGTTACTGTAGCGTACCAGGTACCGTACAGTATTGTTGTTGATTTTTGATTTTTCGATCGCTCATACGGGTACGTACAAGTACCCAGGCAGCACAGCGTGGCTACTCTTACAGGTAGTGACGGTTAATTTTAAGTTACGCAATAGACCAACTCATTCCCCGCAATTCATCGCCTCTTCCATGGACAAAGACTAGGGATATAAGAATAGCGAAGGGATGGCGATAACTGATGGCGAAGAAAAACCGGTCAACAATGACGAAACCGCGATCCTTGTTGAAGCCGATGTAAAGGGGAAGACGTTTCGCAAAAGGCGTTTGAGTCTTACGAATTTGCGACAACTTGCCGAGGAGAGTGGCGACGACRAAAACTCTAGCAGTGAAACCCTTGAAGCTTCCGAATCGGAGCTTCAACAAGAYGAACAGGATAAGGCACATAYATTTCGAAAACGCCGTCTATCGCTGACGCAAAAGGTAAACGAGGAAATCGATTCGCCTTGTCGTTCGAAACGACCTCGCTTAGCAGCAGATGTTTCTGCCTCCGGTTTAGGTTCTGCTCTCAACCAAAAGAGCTTGGACACCAACCTGCAATCCAAGATCTTACATGCAACTGAGATATTTTCGCCAGCATCACCAAGTAATGAATCCTCTTTACCAAAATTTTACCAGAAATCTGCACGCCATCAACTCCAAAGCGAAGATGAATACGACCATAAAACACCGAAGTGGAAAAAACGCCACATTCGATCGCATGCCGAAGATGACAAGAGTCTCCCATTCTCTCGAGACCTCGTTGGAACTTTTTCATGCCATGGTGTGGAACCCATTTACGAAGATGACGAATTTTATCGTTTCTTAGACGACGAAGACGGCAGTACCGACAACCCAAGCAGTTTCTCAAGGAAAAGAGCAACTGTAGCTGCAAAGATAAACCAAGATAGAGGTGGAGTGGCGTTTCCGTACGGAAATTGTAGCAAAACTGCGCTTTTTTCTGTTTATGATGGTACGTCTACACATACAACTCATGGACGCACAATCGGCGATTGGCCAATTGGAATTTACTCATGTACTCACACAATATTTTCTGGTGTTTTTAAATCAATGCCAAAGGTCATGGTCAAGGTGGCGAATTAGTATCTCAATATTCCTTGCACGAAATACAGCGTCTTCTCGAAAAACATCCCGATTTTAATGGAAATATTGAAAAAGCCTTCAAAGAAACTTTTTTAAGAGTTGATTCTTCACTCAAAGAAGAATGTTTGATTGATCCAACGTATGCTGGATCAACTGCGTGTGTAGCTTTGCTGAGAGATAAGACATTGGTGTTGTCTAACGCTGGAGATTCTCGTGCTGTTTTGGGGCGAAAAACCGAGCGCCAGAGAGAAATTTGTTGGGAGGCGATTGATGTGACGGAAGATCAGAACCCAGATCTCCCCGCCGAACAAGAAAGAATAGAAAGAATGGGGGGATATGTCACCCCTGCTCCCGAACCTGGTGAGTGTGATTTAAATACGAAGTTGATGGAGAACGAAACAWWCTCTTCATTCTTAATTCTAACTTTACGAGCTTTCTGTCCTATTATATTTTATCGTTAAAACCGACAGGATTATCTAGTCGGTAAGATTATTTCTTGATCTTCCGTAATGACTACGCATACAAACCCCAATGACACTCACTCAATGCAACTTCTCATTYTATCCTACACCTTCCACTTGAATTTTTGTCAACTACTGGTACGATTAGAGTGTGGCTAGACAAAGAATGCTCTCAAATTGGATTGGCCATGGCGCGTTCGATTGGAGATCATGCTGTGAAATCTATTGGGGTGATTGCGGAGCCAGTTGTTTCTTTTCACAACGTTTGTGAAAACGACGAGTTTCTTATCTTGGCAACAGATGGTGTTTGGGAATTTATTTCATCCTCGGAAAGCGTACAACTAGTAGCTGAACACCTGCACAAGGGGGCAACGAAGGCGTGTCAAATCCTTATCGAGACCGCCGCAGCAAAGTGGCACGACGAAGAAGGTGATTACCGTGATGATATTACAGCGTTGGTCATTAGACTTCAGCACTTGTTAGAGCCGACCACAAACAAATAGATCGATTTTAAATTGTCATCAACCCAAACACTAAATTGCTTTTGCATTACCTTGGTGACCTTTCCAGTACAATTGATAGCTGTAGCTTGAAACAAAGATAGGTTTCAAAACCTTTGAGCAAGGGAGCGTGTAATAGAAAGTGTTCGTAAACTGAACTGCGGTTGACGTTGTGGGCGCCTCCGTCTCYATGTGAAAGACGGTTTTCATTTGACTGTATTTCATTCACATAGGAGAAAGTTTTTGTCGKAAAAACGACTCAAGTTATTCATGCTTTAAGTTCGTTTTCAACACGGTTAACACTTCACTTTGGCAAATGCAGTAACGGATGTAGTGTTTATCTGATTAACGTAGAGCTAAACGTTAGTGCTATCTTCGACARTAAAAGTTCAAAGCTTTTGACAACAACATTCAACACGCTCTTTCACGCCGTGACGTTTGTATGTAACACAAATTTACTCAGCTGTGTTTGGCTGACGGGTAAGAGCCAAAATACGTTCCCAAGTTCTTCCGTGAGGGTTCATAGATCGAGGGGAAGTAGAAACTAACTCAGGAATAGGTAGGAAAACCATGCGATTATTACAGAGACCAACAGAGAAACCAGTAAAACCTGCCATCGCTCCATGAACGGCGTTCTGTCCTAACTGCATGCAGTCTGAATAAGACAAGGTAGGAGATGTGAGATATGGCAATTTTAGTTAGCAAAATGGTCGCTCATATCGAAGATTGAATACTTACAGAGACTATCTTGAGCATTCGCAGGTACCGAGCGGACAGTATAAGACGGATCAATATATTTTACGGTCGCTGTCGCGCCGTTTTCCTTAAAGTATTCTTCCACCTGTTTTTTCATAAAGTCTCCGATTGGAGGAAGCTTCTTGTTTCCACCGGCATCTGTTTCGGCTGAGGTTCCAAGAAGTTCTTCACCAGCACCTTCTGCGACAACAATCACTGCATATCCTTGATCTTTTACACGTCGCATTATATGAGGGAGGCATCCTTGCTCTCCTGTGAGAACAATTGGGACCTCGGGCACTAGACACAAGTCGACATCTCCGGAAGCCATTGTAGCATGTGCAGCAATGAACCCTGCAGAACGTCCCATCAACTTGACAATACCGATTCCGTTCGGCATATTGCAAATGGCTTCAATCTTCGCGGATCGGATCGCAACTTGCGCAGCTTCAACGGCACTTTCAAAACCAAAAGAACGATCAATGTAATCAACATCATTATCAATGGTCTTCGGGATTCCAGCAACTGCGACGTTCATTCCCTTTTGTGATAGGAAAAAGAGAATGAGTCAAATCTGGGAGAACTCAATGTCCTAAAAAGTTGTCGCAATTTTACGAACACGCGATTTACTTACTTTTTCCATGCATCCTTCATGAATTCCTGTGATATTTTAGTAACGGGATTTGCAAGGTGAGTAAGGGGTGAAAAAGACCAATRACAAACCTCCATGATTCTATCCACTTACTGAATGCTCCACGGTGAGTCCCGTCGCCACCAATTACAAATAAGCAGGTGATTTTCTTGCTCTTCAAAAARTCCAAAATTTTTTCAAGGTCAAATCCACCTCTAGAAGAACCCAATACAGTTCCACCTTCGTGATGTATATTGGCGACTAGATCAGGGGTCAATTGGACTGGTCTGTAATTATCAAAGTCCCAAAACCCTCGGTATCCGCCTTGGATTCCCCATACCACTCCACCAATGCCATACGAAGAATAAAGTGTATTCACGATCTCGCGAACGACATTATTCAACCCTGGACACAGTCCTCCACAGGTAACAATGGCCGCATTTGTGTTTCTTGGATCGAAATGGAGTTCTTTRCGTGGTCCTGCTCTAACGTAGGCGCGAGAATAAGTTTGTTGGTTTGGCTTCCGTACAATTTCTCCCAAAATGCATTCATGGTTTGTTATAAGCTTGTTGAATTCTGTGGGTTTGGTGGATTCCTTGTGGGCAGCTAGGGTCTTCTTCTCCAAAGATGGGAAATAGTAYGGGTTCTCGTTGGGACTAGGAATGTTTTTCATCACRTTGTGAACGTTGCATGGACTGAATCGTTTCTTGAGGTCCTCGCATTCCCACAGATAGACTTTATCAATGGTTACATCGGCAATTAATTTACCCTTTGGTTCGCCAGTGAGTTCACGTGCTGCGATGGTCTTCTCCTTCAGCATCAGTTCACGATCATAGGCTTTCTTCTTCTCCAGAAGAACCTTTTTCTCTGCTTCCTTCGCGGCAACGTAGTAAGAGAAAGCTGCAGTCAACGAACATGCAAGCCCAATAGTGACGACATTGGGAAAATTGGATGAGTTTGACATGGTGTCGAACAATCGATATCGAAATGTATTTTTGGAAGTCTTTTYGTGAGAGAGGGAATTATTTTGTGAATCGATCTCCGCAGCGCTCCACAGAATAAAAGCTACGCATTTACAGTAATGTGCGGACGCGATAGTACAGAATTACTGTACTGTATTTCCTTCCAGAAAGAATTTTAGGATGGGTCACACAGTCATTCCCAAATTCCAATTTAAATTTTTCCCATCTCCGCCCAAATTGTGCATTTTTGGATTTTTTTTGGAGTTTCCATGATTTTCACCTGTGTAGACTGCATTACAAATCACAAATCCTACACAAAATAAGATTGAAATACCAAAAAGAATTTTACACAATTACTTTATAGTCAAACACCTTTTCTGCTCATTCATTTCTCTCCTTGTAATATCCAAGCAAGAAAATATAAAACACTCCAAACTAGAATAAAACTATCACCCAAACCATCATATTGGGTGATTCCTGTTAATCTAGATGGTCTACTTTTTGACAGACAGACAGACAGACCAAAAATAGACTTTCTAGTCCAAATTTTTAGACTTTCTGTCAATGCACGATCCACCCTTGACAGAAAGTCTAAATCTAGACCGGAATCCAAGAATGAAAATCCGTTGTAGGACTCAACTGAAAAGACCCGCCAAATTTAAGACAAAAGAATTTAATTAAAAATTAGTAGGCGCCGGCGCCAGTATTTTGTCATAAAGCGAACAACAGCAATAACCATGTCCCCTGTCTTAGTCACTGCTCTTCTTTATCTTCGATTGAAACAAAGAGAGCACCAACTGCTGGAGGCGCTGTCGGCGGGGGAATTCCCTCACACAATATTCATTCCGCGAGCAAAGATGTTGGCTCCTATGCGCACTGGTCCTTATGATACTATCCCTCCATGCAATGGGGGACGCTTTCCTCCCGTGGCCGCACCAGTCCCTCCCCCGGGCGGTGTCCCTCCCCCAGGAGGTCAATCAAAAGTAGAGGGGTCTGGTCGTAAGCCTGGTACTGCAAACTACTCAGAAGCAGAGCTCGTCTCATTGATGACTCTCATCAAGGAGATCCTTCCCATTGGTAAGGGAGACTGGCTCATGGTGGTTCACAGACATGGACAAGACTGGCCCTATGGAAGAACAAAGGATTCCATTAAAACCAAGTTCAATCGCTTGAGGAGAATGAAGGTGCCTACTGGGAACCCCAACATCCCTGAGTCTGTCGTACGCCTTGCAAGAGAGGCCCACCGGTTGATTGGAATCAAGGCAAATATTGGAACAGGAGAGGAGACCTTTGATCCAGTCAAAGGTTACATCGATAATGAGGATGATGAGGACTTGGATGAGGACTTGGGCTTGCAGTACGCTTTGACTCCAGCAAAAGCAAGCAAATCGATTAAAACAGCATCCACTGCCGACTCCACTGCCATTGCCGATGACAAACAACAAGGGCCCATTGTTGTGACAGCAACACCAAGAAAGAGATCTTATGGAAGACTGAAGAAGGAAATTGCTGAACAGGATGCTGTTCTTCAGGATTATCTCTTGCAACAGGATAAGAGGGAAGCTGAAAGAGACAAGAAGGCTGCTGAGATGGAAGCTGAAAGAGCAAACCGTGCTGCTGAAATGGAAGCTGAAAGAGCCAAACGCGCTGCTGAAATGGAAGCCGCAAGGGTGAAACGGGAGGACGCGAGAGACCAACGTTGGCTTACCATGGCTGAAACTATTGCCTCAACAGTTGCATTGGCGATCACTGGTAACAAGCGCCAACGCACTGATGATACTGATAGTGAATAATCCCAGCAAATCCCATGGTGATAGCAACTAATGCGATCTTCTCGTTAGCGATGATTAACGATTACACGCTTACACGCTTACACGGTTACACGGTTACACAGTTACACGGTTACGATTCAGCAAAATAATGAGCTCATTGATTAGCAATTAGTTCTTTCTTCCTACGCGTTACATCGTGTTGTTCCAAATTTTTACCGTAGTTTCCTGTGGTGCTAGTAGTATCAGTTTTCTTGCATACCTTTTGTGGGAGTGATGGGTTTTCATGCATACCCTTCGTGGGATCCGTTGTAACCGGAATATACTGCAATGAAGACAAATATATTAAGCGCAAAGACGGCGTAGAAATATATAATGTAATGAAGATGATGTATGATGCAACCAATGTATGTGGGTGCCGATCAGTGCACGTGAGTGCCGATCAATGCATGTGATTTGAAAGCGAACCCCCAGTTCGTGGGATTACAACGCACGTGCTCAGTATTTCTAATCCCGGTTTCATCGGTACTATCAGCAAAATAGGGAACAACACGGTATAACGCGTAGTAGCTAAGAAAGAACTAATTGCTCATCGATGAGCTCAATACAGTATCGGTCACTAATTCACTTTCACTACCAGTTGCAACACCGTGTGCTAGGTTGAACTAAACAGACCTCAACCAAACTAACCAACCTTCCTCCCCCACCATGGCGGACGCCGTCACTCCTGTAAGTTCGTGTTGCGTTGCATTGCATTGAATTGATATGTGTTGCGTTGCTGCGTGGAATCAATACGCGTTGCATTGAATCGATACGCAAAACGCGTTGCATTGAATCGATACGTGAAACGTGAAGTGTATCGATAATCGATGTTGCGTTTAACAAATCTAACAAGCTGCTGTGTTTATCCAACTTGACCATGGGAATTATTCACAGAATACATTGTTTCCAACTGGTGACACCTTCCTCCCTGCATGGAAATACCCATCAGCCAATGCCTTAAGCCTATGAGGAGCCTCCATCGCGTCGAGGGTCGCCGGCGGCGTCTTCATGAAGACTGTCAAGATCTGGTTGTGTCCAATGGTACTGCACTGGTAGTTGTACAAGCAGATCATTAAGTGAATGATCACCTTCCTTTCCCCAAAGTCCTCCAATCTAAGCCTATCCTTCATCCTTGGGAACTGTCCTTGGATCATCCTCATTCCCCACTCCGACATCTGTCGAAGTGACGTGGCGTCCCTATTCAATAGGAGCTGTTCTCCCTCACCCTCTGGATCATTCTGAGAGCTCTGAATCAGATAGTCTCTGCCCAACAAGCCAAATGCTGAATCAACAACACACTTTGCTCCTCCAGCAAGAGCGCTGTCCACTTCGGCAAGCTTGTTGTAGACTCCATAGTCACTGATGGCGCTGTCATGCCACGTGCCAGGGCAATTGAAGACTCCAATCCAAATCCTACCATCCGGTGCAAAGACAAACACCCCATTCACGTAAGTATTTGCCTTCCATCCGT
>CAACVS010000439.1:213894-243670 GCA_900660405.1 Pseudo-nitzschia multistriata
TTTTCTGCTCATTCATTTCTCTCCTTGTAATATCCAAGCAAGAAAATATAAAACACTCCAAACTAGAATAAAACTATCACCCAAACCATCATATTTACTACCAACATAAATCATATCACCACGATGCATGATGATGATTCTTTTTCTGAGGGTGGTTGACCATTGTTCATACTATGGTCATACTACTAGTGATGCACCAGAACTATCTGACAACAGTGGTGGTGGCCTGCACCCTAACAGTAGGAGCCCCTCCCACCAAGATGACAGTAGTGTTTTCATTGGTGATACTACTACTACTACTACTACTACTACTACTACTACTACTACTACTACTACTACTACTACTACTAGTAAGAGTTCTTTTGGAACAAGTCTTTCTGATGATGCCCCTTACTACTACAACAATGCTCCCTTAACTCCTCATTGACTGTAACCTCTCTAATTCATCTGATCTGGAGCAGGATGAATTGGAACATCTTCTCCAGGACTCCTCAGTTCTCATGAGTCCCACTAACAAAATTCTTCCTGCTGGTACACACATGTGGTCTTTAGATGGTGATAAAAAAGCACATAACAATGACCATGAAGAAGAATGGAACAACAATGTCACTCAGCATCAATCTCCTTGTGTCAGGAATGTTGTCCAATTCTTTGAACAAGTACAAGACACAAGTCCACCCAAGAGGAGAGGAGATCAGCTGGTGTATATAGGATGAGTACTACTAGTACTAGTACTAGTACTAGTACTGACTGCTGGAAGTATTATTCATGATTATCTCCAACAATGGAGAGTGGTTTGGTGGGTTTCATTTGAGGATGTCAAGACTGGTAACAGTCAATTACTGTCAACAAAGCTTGCATCATTACTGTCATGGTGACATGGAATGGCAAGAAGTTGTTGGCTCATGATGCAGAGAAGTGGTCTCCTCCCCCCTCTGCCCAGTATACATCACCTGGAGGAGGTGCAACCCCAGGTCCCACCCATGCTGCAAGGAATACATTGGATGGCTGCACTAATAAAGTGGACAGGTTGGTGCATTTGTTCTTGTTCTTGTTCTTGTTCCTGTTCCTGTTCCTGTTCTTGTTCTTGTTCTTGTTCTTGTTCTTGTTCTTGTTCTTGTTCTTGTTCTTGTTCTTGTTCTTGTTCTTGTTCTTGTTTGATGAAAGAATCCTTCAGCTGATAGCAAATGCATTAAACTATCCAAACCAGATTCAAGATTGCAACAAGCTCAACATAACCCAGTATAAATACCATACTGCCAATACTTTGTCAGACATCCTTGACACATCTTCCAACCAAGATGYGCTTTGCCAATACCACAAAGACCCACAAAATCCACCAGCAATTGGATTGGTCACTCAAGATGGCTCATACTTTGTCCTTTTTGACCTTGGATTGCAAAGCAAAAAGAACTTCTGCACCACAGCAAACAAAATCACAGGCGACACAGCATATGAACTTCACAATTGGTACAGATGCTTCACAGCTCATTGTTTGCAATTCAGAAAATATTGCCACCCTTCCCCATGCTTCTGTCCTAAATGTAACCACCCACATGGATTCAAGTTAGGTGTAAACCAAGAAGATAACCTCCACCCAACCTTAGAGACTAAAACATAAACCGACTCACGAGTGATTTGGGATGTCATCCACACTGTCTTTACCTCCAAAGATAAATATTGTCATATNAAGTGACGTGGCGTCCCTATTCAATAGGAGCTGTTCTCCCTCACCC
The DNA here is from genome assembly GCA_900660405.1 of Pseudo-nitzschia multistriata. Taxonomy (NCBI): domain Eukaryota; phylum Bacillariophyta; class Bacillariophyceae; order Bacillariales; family Bacillariaceae; genus Pseudo-nitzschia; species Pseudo-nitzschia multistriata. Next base: position 215,631 of record CAACVS010000439.1, read on the forward strand.
TCTGGATCATTCTGAGAGCTCTGAATCAGATAGTCTCTGCCCAACAAGCCAAATGCTGAATCAACAACACACTTTGCTCCTCCAGCAAGAGCGCTGTCCACTTCGGCAAGCTTGTTGTAGACTCCATAGTCACTGATGGCGCTGTCATGCCACGTGCCAGGGCAATTGAAGACTCCAATCCAAATCCTACCATCCGGTGCAAAGACAAACACCCCATTCACGTAAGTATTTGCCTTCCATCCGTTGAAGAAGATCTCTTGTTTAAGCCAGTCCTCTGAGGTCTGGATCTCTGTCTTGAGCCCATCTGCTGCTGCCCACACGCGTTGTTCTCCAAGTCTTGGATATTTTGCTCCAATTGCCCTAACATACTCATTGATTTCTTGCTCACTTGGCAGACTGACCATGGCAAGTGGGTGTTTGTGAAGCACTGAAAGGAGGATCCTCATGGAAAACTTGAGCCATTTGTACATCACAGTCAATGTAAGACCAAATGCCATAGCTATTCCCCTTGCAACAGATCCTCTAGTCCTGAACCAGAAGAGCACTAGTCCAAGGCAGCAAGTTGCGTCGGCCTCTCTTGGCTTGCCTTTCTTTTTTCCACTCCTAGTGGGGGGAGGAAGGAGAACAATCTGATTGTTTTTGGTTGAGTATCTGTCGAAAGCTGGAGCAAACAGCTCAAGGAGATCCCTGAAGACCCTGTGGTCCACACCACAGCAGTTGAGGAGTGCTTGCTCACAACCAGACTGGAAGAGGAACAGGAATGGGGAGTCTGAATATCTCCTAATTGCAAGTCGGGGGGTTCTCCTGTCCCTCCTGCGTCTCTCCTCTGGAGTCTTTTGTTTTTCTTCCCATTCCTCTACCAAGCGTCCTCTATGCTTGATTGCCCAGTATATGCAAAGGGTCTCGATGACACCCATTGTTTTGCTGGAAGACAACTACTGTCTTTTGTTTAGGAAAAGCTCAATTTATGACTTACGAGTTACTGTAGTAGAAATTTCGTGTTATCGAAAATTTCGTGTTTTACCTAGTACCGGCTCTTTTCAGTCTTATAAGTCATTTCTGTTGAGATTCCGGATTCCTTAAAAGTAGAAGAGCGCCAAAAATTTAGTCCGTTGGGGGCCTGTTTTGAATGATTCCCGTTAAACTAAAAAGTCTAAAAGGTCTACTTTAGACTTTTAGACCATCTAGATTAACGGGAATGACCCATTTACTACCAACATAAATCATATCACCACGATGGATGATGATGATTCTTTTTCTTAGGGTGGTTGACCATTGTTCATGCTATGGTCATACTACTAGTGATGCACCAGAACTATCTGACAACAGTGGTGGTGGCCTGCACCCTAACAGTAGGAGCCCCTCCCACCAAGATGACANCACAAAATCCACCAGCAATTGGATTGGTCACTCAAGATGGCTCATACTTTGTCCTTTTTGACCTTGGATTGCAAAGCAAAAAGAACTTCTGCACCACAGCAAACAAAATCACAGGCGACACAGCATATGAACTTCACAATTGGTACASATGCTTCACAGCTCATTGTTTGCAATTCAGAAAATATTGCCACCCTTCCCCATGCTTCTGTCCTAAATGTAACCACCCACATGGATTCAAGTTAGGTGTAAACCAAGAAGATAACCTCCACCCAACCTTAGAGACTAAAACATAAACCGACTCACGAGTGATTTGGGATGTCATCCACACTGTCTTTACCTCCAAAGATAAATATTGTCATATCATTGAACTTCATGACAGTCACAGATACAAAGCTTGAAAAGCAATCATCTGGGAAACACACCCTTCTTAAAAAAGAAATCTTAAAATTAGCACTATATGGCCAGAACCATGACTTTGAAGAAGAAAGCTCCTAGCTGCTTTGAGGGGCAACAACTCCCTCCTAGGAGTTGTTGTGGATGAGCAACCAGGTTCTATGCACACTGACAAGTCAATTAAGGCAGGCTCCTATGAAGGAGCTGGAGGCGCCATTTGAGGCTTGGTGAGTCCCTTTAGGGTGGTGGGTTCCTTGATGGTTGGATCCTGAGTATCCTTGCCCTTTGGTTTGGGCTCAGTCATGGTACCTGATAGTCAGAAAGTACAATTCTTAGTTGACTTGTGTAGGAGCTGGTAGGAATTCWAAGTATAATATTCAAGCAAGATCTGTATCTTTGTGCAAAGATGGAGCAGAGTGTTTGCRAAATCTTGACGTGTTTGAAAAAATCCTTTTTTAAAATTATAGTCTATCAGAATTTAGAGTTAGTGACTCTAGGTCTCTAAACTTTAGAACCATTCAAAGCTGGTTCAAAATCTCTAAATCTAGAGTAGAATCCAAGAATAAAATTTCATCCAGTCCCATCTAGTCCATTGTAAGATTCAACAGAAAGCGCGCCAGATACTACTACAACAGAACCCAACAAAATTTCTTAAGACCCACYAKCCTAAACAAGAGAACAWCAACAAGCACACAGAGGCACCTCTAATAACYATGGCACCACACATAAATTGAACAATGTCCASRAACATAGCATTTGTAGTCATTGAATTCTATTTCCTCTCTTTGTTGCATGAAAGAGAGCAGCACCCACAGCTGGAGGAGGACAGAGAGGCAGAGCACACAGCTCCTGCAACACCACGGGCTGTAGGGCTGGTACAATAAACTACACAGATGATGAGCTAGAGAGCCTTGTGGGATTGATACTGGAGAAGCTCCCCATTYATGCAGAAGAATGGGACTCTGCAGTAAGCCAKCATGCACAAAGATGACCCTATTTCAGGAGCAAGAAGTCCATCAGGGGCAAATTTAACCTTGTTGTGAGAAGGAAGAGTCTCACTGGCAATCCAAACATACCAGATACCAGAGTATCATGYGAGGCTAGCAAGATTGGCTTCACTGGGATTGTTAAAAAGGCAAATCTTGGTACTGGAGAGGAGGTCTTTGATTTGGAGGAAGGCTTTGTCAATAGTGAGGCTGTGGAGGTTTCTGAGGCACTTGCTGATGGAGTGTTGGCTACTTTGCTTCCCCCTGATGGAGCATTGTTAACTGCTGTTCTTGCACCTCCTACAGTGGTACCAACCCTGACAACATCTTCCTCGCCCTTGACACCATCTGTTGTAGCATCCACTCCAACTCCTAAGAAGAGATTGTATGGGAACAACAAGAACTTGAGTGTTCCTGATACTAGGGCTGCTTTTAATCAATATCTGAAAAGCCAGCAACAGATGAACAAAGAGAACAATGAGCTTGTCAGAGAGACTAATAATCAGATGCAGAAGGAGGCTCTTGGGATGCCATTGGCCATGTTCAACCAGTGGCAGGGCAACAACAACAACAACAACAACAACAACAACAACAACAACAACAACAACAACAACAACAACAACAACAACAACAACAACAACAGTGCTTTCAGGGAGAACAACAACAACAACAATGCTTCTTACAAATGTCAATGCACACACACCCAAGAAGAAAAAYCCCATGGTGAAGAGGAAACTGGAGTTCTTTAGATTAGTTTGGTTACAATTGGTTTATTTCCAATAATGAAATAAGAACAGCAGTATTAACAGCAGTAWTTATGACAGCATGGAGGAGGGGGGGCTGTACTGGAGGAACTGCAGGACTGTAGTATCACTTTTCACCATGTATACCCTTTCAGGGATTAGAAATGGGTTACACCCCTATTCTGCACATGTACAATCCCTCAAAACASGATTCGCAATCAGCATGCACATAATATTTACACAGATGAGCAATGAGCAATGYTYYTGAGATATACTGTTATGAAGATAAATCAATCACRCATCTTTTTATCATATAGCATGGGCCAAGCAAAAAAAGATGACCCAATCATACATTAGCAATGCTAGATATATGCACATGTATATCAATCAATACTTATCGGACACCCTACTCCCCCATAGGGTTAGAAAGTAGCTTTTAAAAATGGCTTTCAATTCATGTGCTTACCATACTTAAGCATCAGTTGGGGAYAAAGATACAGTACTAGTTATTGTGAGTTGAACCTCTCTTAGTGCTCTACGTGTTTTTCTACTGTGCTTGGATAACCAGCCATCAAATTACTGTGTAATGACTCATGGGATTAAAAATTTGACTTGTACTAAGATGGATGATGATGATTCTTTTTCTGATGGTTGACAATTGTCTTTATGKTCATAYTACTAGTGATGCAGACCTATGTGACAAAGTGGTGGTGACCTGCACCCTCACAGTAGGAGCCCCTCCCAAGATGACCATGAACCCATATCTGATCATCAMAATGTATGCTGGGTGTCCCTTGAATGCATCCAAGTCCAAGCTTCCAGATCTACATCTCTCTACTGTCTATAAACATGTCACAGGTGAAAAGCTTACAAATGCACATAATTCTTTGGAAATCTATGTCTCTCTACTACATAAACATGCCACAGGTGAAGAGCTTACAAATGCACATAATTCTTTGGAAGATTGTATGGGCTTAAGTAATAGCCTGTGATGACTTTTCAAAGTACAAGGATATGAAGCAATTTTGACAATTGAGAGTATCTGGTCAGTGAAGGAGCAGAACTGGTTTAGGCATGAGGAGGATTTGACAGAAATACCAAATGAAGATTGGAAGCTGGGTGATGATGCAGAGGAATAKTATCCTCCTCCCAATGTCRAGTATACATCACCTGGAGGAGGTAYGGCCCCAGGTCCCACCCATGCTGTAAGCAATTCATTGGATGGSTACACTAATAAGGTGGAGGGGTTGGCACTTTTGTTTTGTTCTTGTTTGATGAAAAAATCCTTCAGATGATAGCAAATGAGTCCAACCAGTATGCGTTTGAAGATTGGGTGACAGAAGTTGAAGCTACTGATGCTAATGCTAGAAGGGTAAAGAAGACAAAGATGCTCAAGCTCTGTGATGTTACCAATCCCAACAAACAAAAGCATGTTCTACATTCAGTCAAAGACCAATGGAACTTCACTTCTGGTTACATCCTTGCCTGGCATGGTATTTGCATCTGCTATGGAGGTTTAGGTGGTTCAAAAGAATCTCCCCAATTTCTTTGGACTTGTCTTGAGGATGGTGGTGTGTATGTTCCCGCCCATGGTCAGGAATACAATGKGGAAGAACAGATGGAGAAAATTGCTGATTGTCTTTGTCTTGGGTGGCATGCAAATATTGACCTATCTGTTGATGAGTCTATGATTGTTTACAAAGGAAGATCCATTCAATTTGTCCAGTATCTTCCCAAGAAGCCAATCAAGCATGGTATTAACAAGCTGTATTGTGTGTGTGATGCTGACACTGGGAACTTAATTGCATTTGAGATCTACACTGGTATTACTAGTAGTTGGTCTACATAGGATGTTATTCAGTAGTTGGTACGTCAATCCAATCTTGGACAACAAAATGGCTGTCGACTGTTCAGCATGGACAACTTCTACACTACAATGAAAGTTGTGATGAAGCTATATGAAGAATATGGATGGGTATCAGATGGTACCTTTGTATTTTCTTCTGGTTGCTTGATAGACTGGTACACTCCTGCTACATAATTGTCACTAGCCTAGCATGTGATAAGTTTATGAAGGAATGGAAGATACTATACAAATCAAAACACAACAACGGTAGGAAAAAGTTTCAATCTCATCTTGGCATTGCATTGATGAAAAGAGGTATTGAAATGGACTGGAAAGCTCCATATGATGAAGGTTCTAAGCCAAAGTGGATGCCTCAGACTTAAAAGAATGGAAAATATCACCCTTGCAATTGGGGGATTTGTTTCTTCTCTGTGAACAAGAAGACCAGCACCATTGCTCATGGAAAGGTAATGTCAAAGCCACATAAAGAAAGATGTAGTGGTAAGTATGAAGGAGTAAAGAGGAACTRTTGTGTTGTGWGTGTAGAAGAAGCAAAGCATAGGTATCCTAACTCATYTGTGAGGTGATTGATTAAGTTGCCACCACCATGGATTTGCACTTAGTATAAAAATATCAATGAATGGTTGCAGAAGTTGCAATGTTGCTGTATGTAAAGATCATTGGAGTAACTTCAACCATTAAGTGTAGTAATGTGTTATAAATGAATATATYTATATTTGTTAATATATATTCTTATAATATTGTTCATAGTGATGGGAGGGGTGTGAAAAGTAGAGTAGTAGTAGAGTAGTAGTAGCAAAGAAAGAAAAAAAAAATCCTAAAATTTTCCAGGTGGTAACATTTGGCAACACGCGATGGGAAAAATTTAACAAAGAAAATCGCCGGTAAAGCCTACTGCTCGAAGGAATTTTTTGGCTATCCTTGAAGGGGCGTAGTTCTTTGCGATCACCAAACCCTGTTCCTGGCATTTCTGCCTTATCGTTGGATCTTTTAGCTGCTCAACTGCCTCGTTAAACGACCAGTGCTTATACATTCGATCACCGGAGGATTTCGTTGAGATAGAATCGTCATCATATCTCTGAAAGGTGCAAGGATAGTTGAAGCGTTCAACAAAATCCTGTAGCACCTTGCCCCGAATTTCGATTAAGACTGGTACTCCACTCCTCATCTGGCTAACGGCTCTTTGCACGTTCCCGTATTTYAATTTCATCGTATCGTTCTTCGCCAATACCACCAGAGCATCGAACTTGCGAAAAACATTGTAATACAACATTCCTGGCCCGAGTTGTGGATTTGCAAGCGTTTGTTCCATCTCACATTTATCTTTTCCTTCTTTGAATAATTCCAGGTACCAACTTGAAATATCRAAAGGTTTATCTAGACATTGATACGATACATTTAGTTGGCTTGATATTTTAGGACACCCTCCTTCGGTAGGGACCTTTCCTCGTCTCGTATTCCAAACAGTTGCGATCTTGATGTTTGCTTGATGAGATATGGAAGGTATGTTTTCAGGTGGACCAGAGAGAGCCATATCGGCGGGGAAACTATTGTACCAATGCTCAACAGCGGTGAAATTATGACTAGGAAACACCTCTCTCCCTTGCCATTCTGTTTGTAGTATCAGATTCATCTCGTTAGGGACGTCTTCGTCACCATATCCGTATGCATCAACCATGTCAATGTACATCTTTCCGTAAATTGGTAGTATTTTTCCTTTCCTCGGGAAAGACTTAATAAACACAGTGGCATCGTATGGTATCTTCTCTTCTTCTCTTAGTTGACCAAATAAGTATCGAATCCATCTTTGWCTTTGTAAATCCTCAAAAGAAATGTCAGTCACAATATTCACATTCTTCGTACATTTGGWTGCCCATGCTTTCAGATCTCGACAACGTAGTTGATAAGACCCCCACCTTATCTTTCTTCGAGTTGATGTGCACAGTATTCGAAATAAATCGCCCTTTTTGGCGGATTTGTAATCTCGTTTTCTACTATCAAAACTTTGATGAGAAACCTGTGTATGTGATCTACTTGTCACAGAGTCTCTCAGCAAGCAAGCTTTGGAAACARCGGCATTCCCGCCCTGTGCCAAATTGTTGTATTGTGGAATTTTTCGTACAAAGATACGAAATAAAAGCACGTATATTGTAGCACCAGCAATCAGCGCTAGGATTGCCCTCGTCATTGGCCGCCTCAGGGCGAAGAGAAAGTATGACGGTTTTCCTTGTTTCCGCTTTCTGAACGGCGGAATCGAAGGCATCACAACGACGCAGCCGAATTGATCGATTATCTAAATGCGCCGAATAAATTTAGGCGGCTATTCTCGCGGAAGTAAGAAAGATGAAGATATTGTTGCTCTATCGAGGCTCAATACAGTAAATTGCTGTTGGAATGAATTGCGTCGAATCTTTTGATGTTGAGTGTTTAGGGAGAAATAATACCGGTTCCGGTATGTAGAGTAACTGTGGCGTCGCACGGTCCGCGCGTGTACCATAAATGTAACCAGAATGTGTACTCTGTTGAGCTCCGTGTTATTTGTGTGGGAAAAATTTTGTACTGTGCGCTCGAGAGCTAAAGCTCGAGAGCGCACAGTACAAAATTTTTCCCACACAAATAACACGGAGCTCAACAGAGTACACATTCTGGTTACATTTATGGTACACCAGTAACATCACTGAGATCGAGAGCTTGCTCGAGATCGAAGTGAGGTTACTGCAAGTACTGTCTTCAGCAACAGCACCACCAACAAGCTCGAGAGCTTTAGCTCTCGAGCTTGTTGGTGGTGCTGTTGCTGAAGACAGTACTTGCAGCGCGGGACCGATGCGATGCCACAGTTATTTACGTAACCGATTGAGTAGCATCGAAATTTACATGTAACCACGCAGCGCGAGGTTACTAAACAGCAAATGAACTACAAGCACTGCCTCCTCCTATATAGGGGAATGGGCTCTTTTCCCTCCCCGGTCCCTCGCTGATATGATACGGAGGACGCTCGCTGATGCGATATGGAGGAGCGAGCAAACCGCTGATACAATACGGAGGAGCCAGCGCTGATACGATACGGAGGAGCGAGCAAACCGCTGATACGATACGGAGGAGCAAGCAAACCGCTGATACGATACGGAGGAGCAAGCAAACCGCTGATACGATACGGAGGAGCAAACCGCTGATACGATACGGATGCTGGTGTTTTGCTTGTTTCCCCCTGCAAATCAATATTTCTACGGTGTTTTCTACATGAGTTTGTACTGGAATAGCAATCAAGATCAGTTTTTCACTGAAAACTGCTCCCTTTTTTATTACTGTACTGTGTACTACTTGTGCTGATAGTACTACGTAGAGTATTTAGTGAAGACAGTTTTTTAGTGTGTACCTGTTGAGGTGCATGCGCCTGGTTACAACCGCGCACAAGGGAACCAGTGCGCCTGGTTACATGTGGTTACATGCGCGCACAAGGGAACCAGTGCGCCTGTTTTTGTAACCAAACCCGGTTTTTTTGTAACCAGACTAGCAGTAGTATCGTGTAAAAATATGGGCTCTCCTTAAGGAAGGGTTTGGTTACAATTCTGGTTACAAAATTCAGTCCGCGCGCTTTGTAACCAGGTTGAGGTGCATGTACTTAAGCAAAAAATAACTAGTGTTTGTACGCGCGATTTGCTCAACAAATCGTGTACCAGTTTAGTAACCAAGCGCGCGTGGTTACATGTAATTTCGATCCTACTCAACGGTTACGTACGGTACGTATGGCATGATGTAGAGTACCGTACCGGTAGGGGATTGGTCTGTTCCGCTTCGGGGCAGCGAAAGTCGAAGGTACGAGTACGTACTTAATAGTACGTACCTCTAAATTTATGACCCCTGCCGTACGGTACGTGTCACTTGTCCTCATGTCTGGCCAAAAACTGCAATGACTGTTGGGTCGACGATCGTACGGTAACTCGTACGCTACGGCACCTCCGCGACCATACCAGCCATACCAGTCTCTCAACAACAGGACGACAATACAGTGTTTTTTAAATTACCCTGGGAGAGATAAGAAGGGATGAGAAAAAGTGAYATCAGTTGACACATCCGTGGATTGAGATCGAACGAAAGATTGGGTATCATGGCAGACCAGAAGTCATTGAAAAAGCGACTCAAGGCGTTGATGCAACGGCCTGAAAACCAAGTGTGCTCCGATTGTCCTGAAAAAAGGCCAACSTGGGCATCCTTGATTGTCCCTCCTCCCGGAGCTCCTCCCGGAACAGAAAAACTTGGTTTATTCTGTTGCTTGGAATGCTCTGGTTCACACAGACGACTTGGAGTACACATCGCATTTGTCAGAAGCATTAATTTGGACTCGTGTAAGATTTATTTTAATCCTCCCCAGCTTCATAGTTCCAGCCACGTTGTTATTTTTCGTCCGCAGGCCTAACAAAATTCTTTCTCGATTCATGTTCTTAGGGAAAGAATGGGAGGTTCGCGCCATGGAAGAAGGAGGGAACGCTAAGATAAACGCAATTTTTGAAGCGAACCTAGCGCGATCGGGAAGAACGAAACCAACCAACCTCGCAGATGGTCCCACTCGTGAACGATATATTCGTGACAAATACGAACGTCGAAAGTTTTACGATCCTGCAGGTTTTTCTTTCAACAGTGGATCAGCAGCTCCTGTCGCAGGTGGCACAACTGGTGCTGGTTGTTCCGAGGTTCAGGTGCGGCCTGGGGCACCTTCGGATATTGCTAGACGAAGAGTTGCAAACAGGCAGGCGAAGATGAAACCACCGAACGTAGCTACAAGGGAAGCCCGMACAGTTCGGACTACCAAAGTCGCTCAAGCCCCAGTTTCAGCACCGGTCGATTTTGACTTACTTGACTTTGGCTCACCGACAACAACCACACCCGCTCCAGCAACAAATGCAAGGGGGGGGGGGGATGTATTCTCGTCTCCTCTTGTCCCGGCAGCAGCCGCTCCTACCAACCAGGTTACACAAGGGGCCCTTAAAAATGCAATCCCCCCACCTCCAAAGTCTGCACCACAGGCAACAACGCCAGCGACCCTAGCGGAAGAACTCATGAAGAATCCTGCTCCCGTAGCGACCAAAACTACGACATCCAATGACGACATTTTGGCATTGTTTGGGTCACCAAAGCCGAAGCAAAACCAACCTCAATCAGGTTTCGGCATGCAAGCCATGAACCAAATGGGTCCARGTGGCGGCTTCAACGCTAACTCGATGACGTCGATGAATGGAATGATGCCTCAACAACATGTCAACATGAACGCCTTTGGTAATCGACAAAATATGATGACTCAACAACAGCACCAGCAAATGATGATGATGCAGAATAATAACAACGTAAACAACATGATGCCAAACAGCAACCAAGCAATGGCAAATCAAATGATGCAGCAGCAAATGATGATGCAACGGCAGATGATGATGATGAAGCAGCAACAACAAATGCAAAATCAGTTTCAAATGAATAATGCTGGTGCAATGAATAATACAAACATGTTCAATTCTCCGAATGGAATRAACAATTCCATGGGAAGAATGGCAAACAATAATAACCACATGAACTCTGCTATCAAAGGTATGCAAAACATGAATATGGGAAACAACATTGCATCTTCCCAATCAAGTGACGACGGTGGATTTGGAACTCCCATGGGTGGCAGTTCACAGCAACAAACTATGAAAGACGATGCCTTCTCTTCGTTAGGGGGTATGAACGCTTTTCGTTGATGTCTCCAGACACTTCATTTTAAAATGATCCTACCACAGTATGAATCAAAAGACTATGGTACATTCGATATACGGTACAATTTGTTATCACTATCAGCATTGGTTTTTGTAATCATAGTAGTAGTAGTAGTAGTAGTAGTAGTAGTAGTAGTATCGGACTAAATCTCGTACATGGATCTAGCTGACAGTTTTTCCCATCCGTTGGAAATACCTGCCCATTATTCAGCTGCGTTGAAATTATTCAGAGAGAAACGACAAAAGCAATGGTTTCACGAATGAAAGTCAACTTGTACTTCGGTCGTGCGAAACTCCACAAATCGTTGTACAAGTACGAGTACGTATTAAATTTCCTACTGTATCAGATACTATCACCAACCTGAGAGAATAGACGTACGCTACGTACTACCGTACGTACCATACTTTTTCGAAAGTAAACTACGGTAGCAACTATTCATACTGTACTGTACCTACCGGTAAAAGAGTTCACAACAAACTTGTTTCTTATGGAAACTACGTACGTACTGTATCGTACGTACGGTTCAGTGCTTCAGTTTCATGGCCATAAAGTATGTAAGACTAAAAAATGTGTTCYGTAATGTTTTAGGTATTGTTCATTATGCGTACAAATTGTACTTAGTTTAACGAGGAGCGTTGGCAAGATATTGCCTATTGTGGATTCCTCGAGGCCGGCGGCGTTGGCGTTAGATCGAGGACGCGCACCTTTTAAAATGTTCGCATTTCACTTCTATCTGCCGTACTACGGTACGATACTTGTAACAAGTCATTACACGTTCCATATTCTTCGTGTATCATCTTGTGGTAACGTAAGAGAAGTTATCAATAATACTATCTCGAAACTATTACTCGTACCTGAGGTGCTCAAAGAAAAGTGAATAGACAACTCTGCATTGAAGTCTTGAAGAGGAAGATGAAATTCCAAACAAGTATTTTTACCTTCTTGGCATATGGCGTATCCGCCCAGAATGGATTCTGCGACATGTGCGGGGGCAAAGGAGCACCATCGAATTCTGCTCTCATTGTTCCATTCCTAGCGATTGGAGAGAACGATAATCCCACCTGTGAAGAGGTTTACAGTTTTGCAAACGAATCTGTAACGTTAAATGACGACATCTGTTCGTTAATCAAGTCGCACAAAGACTTCTGTGGATGTCCCGGGGCCGCGACTAGACCGTTGAATGCCTGTTCTCTCTGTCCAGAAGGAGCGACTCCGATGAATCTCAACGCGATTACACCCTTCGAAGACTCCTGCAGCCAATTGGATACCTACCTGAAGTGGATACCCGAAGATTTGTGTCTTACAGAGCGTGTGGGATCAATCAAGCGCGCTGATGCTTTCTGTGGTTGTCCCGGTGTCGAAGCAGAATGCTATATGTGTGGCGATAACAACAAYAGACTTTCGAATCCTAACAGAAAGGTACCTTTCTATGAGTTCCTGGGAAACAGCTTCTCCTCAACGTGCCAAGATCTTGCTGATTTCTACACTTTGTACGACACAGACGAYCCGGAAATCAGCACTTGCGAATTTGTGAAGATGGAATCTGAATACTGCGGTTGCGAATCGAACGATGACAACGCCCCAGTCAATGCGTGTAAACTCTGCTCAGATGGACAAGCTGCTGCTTCTAAGAATCAATACATCGAGGAGATTGATATGACATGTGGCGAATTAGAAACCTACTTGAGTCATGTACCAGCCGACCAATGTCAAATGCCTTGGGTTGTTGACTTCATGCGGTTTGACTTTTACTGTGGATGTGCAAGTGCCACCGCACCATGCCCAATTTGTCCTGATGGAAGCATCAATATAAGCAATCCTGATGCAATCATTCCTTACTTGATCATACCAGATAATGAAAATCCTACTTGTAAGCAACTCGCAACTCTTGGTGTCATTGCCGAGCCAGGGGAACTTGTGCTCGACAACTGCGATGTCTTTGAAGCCCAGGCGGACTTCTGTGGTTGTCCAGGCGCATCAAAGCCTGAAGACTCCTGTGAATTTTGTCCAGGTGGTGATGTACCCCCGAACCCAGACATTGTTACTCCCTTTGGTGACACTTGTGAAGAACTAAGTGAATATCTGTCGTTTTTACCGTCAGATCAATGCGACAGTGAAAGGATTGGATTCATCAAGCGCCAAGATTTCCTTTGTGGGTGTCCTTCTGCCACTACTAGCTGTGCTCTTTGTGTAAACCACAATTCAAACGATGCTAAGTATCCCGATAGACATATTCCACTTTTGAGTTTGCCATTGAACACAAATCCAACTTGCAAGGAAGTTTTTGAATTTATGGCCGTCAACGATGGTGATTTGTCTGCACCAGGCTGTGCCGCTCTTCAGGAATATCAAGGATATTGTGGGTGCCCTTCTACAGTTCCCACAAATGAGTGTTCTTTCTGCCCGCATGGAGGGTCTCCCGCCAACCCTGACAAGGTCGTTTCAGACGTATTTACTTGTCAAGGACTTGATGACTTCGTTTCCTTCTTGCCAGGAGATGAATGCGGAAGTGAATCATCTGACTTCAAACAGATTCAGGCTTTTGCATACGTGTGTGGCTGTCCCCATACGGAACCTAGTTGCACGCTCTGCCCCGGAGGGGGCGATCCACCGTTTGCGAACAGACTTACTCTCGATACCGACGTAACCACTTGTGGGGAATACGCTGAATTTGTTGGTACTCTGACAGATGAGCAATGTGCCTCCCAATCAGCTGAAATCAAATCTGCTGCATTTGTGTGTGGTTGCGAAGGTGCTTCTGCCCCCACCACACCTGCGAGTGACGTCGGAAAATGCTCTATTCAGCAAAACGCCGAATTGTGCACAAAGAAGCTGTTGGATAGTGTCGAKGAAGAATGTGATTGCTATGCTTTCTGTGATTCACAATTTGTCAAGTGTCAATCTGRTGAAGGAGGTCTCCTACAAAACTCGGAATGTGCAGGTATACCAATTACTGGTTGCAATCGAGCAGGAGTTTTTTCTTCCACGACACCTAAACCACAAATGGACGATGACTACATTGAAGTCGAGAAGTCTAGCAAATCCAGTGAGCCGCCAAATATCACGTTAATTGTTGCGATCATTGTTCCCGTTCTTTTGGCAGCTTTGGTTATTGTCTATTATTACTTCACTCGGAACACACAGCAGAGAAATGCCAAGTTTGACGAAGAGTTTTCCGAGGCTGATGACGCTGGAGCTGCACCGGTTCCAGTTGTAGCAATGGAAGGTTCACTTTCCATGTCTGATGTGCAAATGCCATCTTCTCCCCCCAATATGAATGCACCAGCAGATAATTTCACCATAGATGACACTGAACCCCCATTGAATGCGAACCACGACAACAAAATTGTGTAGAACAAACGGTTCATTTGAGTCTTTCATAAAAAAATAAATACACATGTAATAAAAATAAAAACTAACTACTAACAACTCACTTCATGAAACAACTTCAAAATTCAAATTGCAGAAWATARCTGAGTGGAAAATGAAACAAAATGCAGCCTCTGTCTCGATCAGCAATGAACCATTGGACTGATAACTGAAGGTTAAGCAGATGTGTCCTACAATAATGACCTGATTCCATTTCACCTTCCATAATCACTCAGGAAGACAAAAATCTTCTATTTATACAACACCTAGGGTATTCAACATTTGGAGAAACTGTTGTATTATCTCCCCATTCTCTTACATGTGAAAAYATTGGTCTACATAGGATCAAATATTTAAKATTAACTTCTCAAGCACATTTAAGCAAGATATATTGCATTTTTCAATTGAAAGAATCATGAAGATATCAAAGGTAATAGCATACTTTGCTTCAACACAAACAAAACATGAAAGAAAATTGAAGGAAATCTTCATCATGTATTTGGCATGAGAAATTGTGGTATGATTTTTCTACCTTCGCTCAAGTCCTCTGTGTGAAATCTGGTGGCCCTCTAATGCTTATCATCAGAAGGAGACAAAGGAGAAGTCATTTTCTGCTTTGTCCATAATGAGACAAYGCTGCATAATGCTACTTTTCCAATAGTATGAACTACTAATTGGCTCTTGATTGTCATGTGCTAGAAGTAGAATTGATGAGAACAAGAAGATTATATTTGAAGATAACATAATTACTCCACTACTAGTAGTGATAGCTCTCCTGCAGCCACAAAGATACTACTAATAATTAGTGTGACAAGCTAGAAAGTCATAAGTGGATCTTTGTTACCAAATACGGTACAACTTCATTGTACCTTCAATAAACCTTCATTACCTTCAATAAACCTTCATTAATATGAATTTAGTCATGATGGCAGCAGGAGAAGTTCTAAGAACCCCTGATTGGTAATTCGAAACTCTACAATAAAACTCAGGTGACAGTGTTACCTACCTTTCTTACTTTCAGGTACAGTTTTGATTCCTATGGGTTATAGTACTTTCTTAGCACCAGTGAGCAAAGGAGCATTGATAAYAAATTTACTAACAAGAATTTATTATCTAAGTTTTCTGAGATGAGGCAATATTGAGAATGTAAATCTCTGGGTTTTTTCAGAGTTTTTGTTCTCRATACCTTAGYGCTCTCAGCAATTAAGTGAAACTACATTYAATATTGCCATCTTAATCAACAACAAGTGAAACTGAAGGGKTGACAAGAAAGTATTGTGTACTTCTACTAGAATTGCATCATGGGTTGCTGTGTTCCTGCTTGTGCTTCCAGCAGTCCCTGTCTAGTACTAGTACAMAAAATGCTCAATATCTTTTTGCAGCTTGGGTGGAATTGAGTTGTTATTACTACAATTTTTGCACAAAACACCTATTAGATAAGGGTTAATTCAGTAAATGCGTTAATTGTGGAAAGCTCCTAACAAGGCCTAGATAACTCAAAGTCACTCTGTTAACCTGGAGATAGTAAAGGAATTAGTACTACTAAGGTGTAGTAGTACTTGCTCTTCTTCTTTGTGAGCTCACCCAATATTGTCGTCCTTGAAGATTAASTGCACTGTTCTTGTTGCTACTTTATCAAGACAATCACAAATGCACTGCCAAGGAAGCATTATCAGGGAAATCCAAGCATACAGTCATAACTACTATCACTATCTAATTGRTAGTTCTTATACATATTGACATTGCAATTGGGAATGGTAGAGAGGCAAAAAAAACTATCTGTCTTTGTTGCAATAATTCCAAATATGCTGACTGTACAGCAAATGCAGCAAAAATAGTAATAAGGAAGGCTTCCATGATGACAAAACCAACTGAATTATTGTCACAACYACTGTCAAATAGTAGTATCACATGTTTGGATTGCTCTTGAAGGCAGGGGTATTCCTGCAACTATATCTTCAGATACAAAACTGCTAAGAAGCTCAAAAGAATGCCTGAAACAAGCCCTCCTTCTTGTGTGAACAGTCCCCCACTTGTTGTATTGTGGAGAGGCCTGCCATGTGCTAWAAAAGCTGGTGCACTGTTGCTGACTGAATTTACCTGTATGTCACTAGTCTTATCCTCRGCCAGCAACCAACTAATTGACTGTATCCTATAGACGTGGCTCAGAAATGCACAATACAATTGGAGGTTTCAGGCAATCTTTTTCCAAAGTAAAATATGTCAAGCGCACCAAGAGACATCACAAAATCTTGTCTAACTACACCATTTGTGTATATTTTTTCTGTGGAATTTTTGTCTTCACARCAGTTGATGCATCCAAAATATCATATCATATAGACATGGCCACCAAATGTACGGTATAGTCTTACATTTTGGGCCCTTATTTTTCTGTGTRATGACTACTTTGACTAAAAAATTAAATACATACAAAATCCACGTGCTCAGTACTACTTGAATTTTTGAATCCCACATTCGTGTGATCAAAATAGTTTCACTTTCAYGTGCCCTGTAGCCCTAGTACAAGTCAATTTTTATCCCACAAGTCATTACATGGTAAAAAGATAGCCCAAAATCCATGCACAGTAGAAAATACACATAGAACATTAAGAGAGCTTCAACTCACTTGAACAGCTTTATCTCTGTCCCCAACAGACGCTTAACAATGATAAACACATGAATCAAATCCCAGTAAAATGATAAATTCAGTGATATGGGGGGTTCTAGGGGGTTAACAAATATTGAAAGGTATACAGCCCTGTATATCTGAACAAAAAATGTATGAATGGTTTGGCAGGAAAAAYGTAGCCCACACTATATGATAACTACAGTGAAGACAGACAGTTGCAGATGATCCTGACAAAGGAACCAAAGCTTATAGGAGGGTTCATTGTTCTTTCAAAAGCACAGGAGCTTGTAATCTAGGATCTGTAAACTCTATTTCATCCTCATCTCTTTACATTCACCAGAAGGAAAGGGGCAGGGGAACTGAGAAGAGGTGGCTGGTGGGGAATTGAAATGAAAAAAAATCTTAATATTATTTTTAACCTCRTGAACTAGAAGAGGCACTATATGGCCAGAACCACAGCTTTTGTTAGAAAGAATGCTCCTAGCTGCTCCGAGGGGCGGCACTTCCCTCTGAGGAGTGTTAGTGGGAGTGCAACCAGGGGTTTGTTTCACTGGAATAAAAAGTATTGACTGAGCTTGGTTTGAAGTAAACTGGAAGAATTGACAGGAGGAGCCAAAGAAGTCTCTGGCACGACAGGTTGTTTGTGTTGCTTCTTTTTGGAGTAGGCGTCAAAGACCAGTGAATCTTGTGTGATGCTCCCCAGTGGTTGCTTACTAGTATGTGGCAATGATGCAAAGTACTGGGTAATTGGGCGGGTGTTGGAGACAGAGGCAAGTGTTGCTTTGGTGACACTCGCCAGAATCATTTTCTCGTAGACTTGAAGGTAATATGTGAGCATGGAAGTAGATGCAGTTGATAAAAAGGTTTCCATGTCTTCTGGGAAGAGGTGGGCGTGGGATGGACATGTCTGTGATTTCAGTTCAAACAGAGTGTGGACTTTCGTCACTACCCGCTTTCAATGCTTTGCTTGCTTCTGGGTAAGTGTGTAGCCATGAAGATCTTTGTTTCGCTGTTCCCATAATGATATATAAGAGGTAAGAAAGAATTCCACAAGATAACCCCCCAGCACGAGCAGGGAATAGGAGCCAGAATGAAGATCAAGATCAGTAAACCACTGGAGTGAAATGTGACCGGCAAACACGTGGTGCCACCCAATCTTGCTCTGGAAATGAATAACTGGATGGAGGGATGTAGGATATTTCTATGGAGAAACTGTGCCAGTGTCTAGCCATTCCGTAAGACAAGTAGCAAGAGTGTCAATGGCAATTGGCCGGAAGCCAAGTGTGGACATGGTGGGGAATTGAAATGAATGAGGAGTCTTGAGAGCTTTATCTTCATACCTATGGTAAACTGGATCATATTGATGCCTACATCTCCAGATCAAAGACTCGTTACAAGTAATGGAAGTATCAGCATGTAGCAATCAACCATACCAAAGCTTTAGCACAACATAAAAAAGAAAAAAATYKTTAAATTATATTTAACCTTGTGAACTAGAAGAGGCACTAAGATGGCCAGAACCATAGCTTTTGTTAGAAAGAATGCTACTAGCTGCTCCAAGGGGCGGCACCTCCATCCAAGGAGGTTTTRTGGAGGCRCAACCAAGTTCTATGTACACTTATAGGCCAATGACAGCCCAAGGCTGGACTCAGAGGACATAAAAGCAGTTGGTTCACAGTTTGGATGGATGAGAACCATGCCATTATCATTTCAAAGKGGCACTGCCAAGCCYGTAGGTTGGGGGTGCTYAAGCCCCAACTTGTAGGCAAGTTACCATGCACAGTGATCAACGAAATGTGTGCCACGCACACTGCCAAGCCAAYTAAGGCAAGTYGACACCACAGTGGTCRAGGACACTTGTAGTCAAAAAGAAAAAAKMAAAAAAAAGAAAAAAARTAGAAAAAAGGAAAYGTCACACTTCTTTCACCAAATTACAGCTGGTCCCACCCAAAGGAGCAGCTGTTTGAATATCTTCTTGAAGAAACTGGTGGGAATAAATCCACTAAMTCTGTCACTGCTGGTCAGGAGGTTAAATACTGGGGGTGTTGCTGTTTCTGTCCACCACATAAGACAGGAACAGCAACAATCGTGACCAGAAGCACTGGGGCTTCCAGTCCTTGAGAACTGGGGATGGATCCAGCTGAGGCAACTGCACTCAACTGGGGAATAGTACTGGGAATACTGATCAATACAGTATCAACTGGGGTGTTGTTGTTGCCTTCCRGCACAAATGTCGGAATCAACAACAACATGACCGGAAAACGCTTCCGGTCCATAAATAAAASTGGAAAACTGTAGGAACTTGCATGGATAGCAAATTCTCATTGGTCTTGGTTGAATGGGAACTGGGGTTGGTGTTACTGCTTTCCAGCAGGAGTGTCGGAACCAACAACAATCATGACTGAAAAGCACAGAGCTTCCGGTCCTTGAGAACTGGGGATGGATCCAGCTGAGGCAACTGCACTCAACTAGAGGGAATAGTAGTACTGGGAGTGATACTAATGCAATACCCCAGACGGCACAAATGTCGGAAACAACAACAACGTGACAGGAAAAAGCTTCCGGTCTGTAAATAAAACTGGAACTGAYCAGAAAACTCTTCCAGTCCTTAAAGTACTGGAACTGCATGGAGATGGAGATGCTGGGGAGTCTTCTTTAAAACTGAGTATGATTTAGCATATACTCCAGGCTTTGTTCTTCACTAGGTCTTGGTTGAACACTGGGGGCTGGGGTTGGTGTTATTGCATTCCCGTATGAATGTCAGAACCAACAAAAACCAGACTGGAAAACTCTTCCAGTCTGTAAAATACTGGAACTGCTTGGAGATGGAGATGCTGGGAAGTCTTCTGTAAAACTAAGTATGTGAGTGTGTGTAGCATATACTCCAGGCTTTGTTCTTCAAAGGATTGGTCTTGGTTGAACACTGGGGGCTGGGGCTGGTATTGTTGCATTCCGGCATGAATGTCGGAAACAACAACAACCTGACCAGAAAACTCTTCCGGTCCGTGAATTACTGGAACTGCATGGAGATGCTGGGGAGTCTTCTTTAAACTGAGTATGATGTAGCATATACTCCAGGCTTTGTTCTTCACTAGGTCTTGGTTGAATACTGGGGGCTGGGGTTGGTGTTGTTGCATTCCSGTACRAATGTCGGAACCAACAACAACCTGACTGGAAAACTCTTCTGATCCGTAAAGTACTGGAACTGCATGGAGATGCTGGGGAGTCTTCTTTAAAACTGAGTATGATTTAGCATATACTCCAGGCTTGATTCCTCAATAGGATTGAATACTGGGGCAGGGGATGCTGTTCTTGTTGTCCAGCACGGATGCCGGAAACAACAACAACAACAACAACAACAACAACAACAACAACAACAACATTGTGACTGGAAGCTTCTTCCGGTCCGTAAAATACTGGAACTGCATGGAGATGGTGGGGAATCTTCTTTAAAATTGAGTATGTGAGTATGTGTAGCATATACTCCAGGCATTGTTTTCAAAGGATTGGTCTTGGTTGAACACTGGGGTCCTTTTGTTGGTGTTATTGCATTCTGGCACGAATGTCGGAAACAACAACAACAAGACTGGAAAACTCTTCCAGTCCGTAAAATACTGGAACTGCTTGGAGATGGAGATGCTGGGGAGTCTTCTGTAAAACTAAGTATGTGAGTGTGTGTAGCATATACTCCAGGCATTGTTCTTCAAAGGATTGGTCTTGGTTGAATACTGGGGGCTGGGGTTGGTGTTATTGTATTCCGGCACAAATGTTGGAAACAACAACAACCTGACCAGAAAACTCTTCCTGTCCGTGAATTATTGGAACTGCATGGAGATGCTGGGGAATCTTCTTTACTGAGTATGATGTAGCATATACTCCAGGCTTTGTTCTTCACTAGGTCTTGGTTGAATACTGGGGGCTGGGGTTGGTGTTGTTGCTCTCCAGCACAAATGTTGGAAACAACAACAACTTCAACACTGGAAGATACCACTCAGTGCTTCTGGAGGAACTGGGGATGGATCCAGCTGGAAAAACTGCTACCAGCTGGGGTAGATTGATATACTTGGAATGGTCTTGGTTACATTGCTTGGTTGCTTCTTGAATGGAGCCAGGGAGGTGGATTTCCCCTTTGGAAGGGGATGTCACCATGGTGTTCAGATGCCAGAAGGTGCTGGTCAAGTAGGAACTACGTAGGAATCAGTAGGGATTCTAGGTGGTAATTCTCAGAACCGAAGTGTAATTTTGCGCGTTTGAAAACATTCAATATGAAAATTATAAAGCTTTAGCACAACATATACCATGTGCAGGGAATGAACTGATGGGAGCCTGGGGAATGAGTGGAAGATGAGCAATGGGATGAGCTATCACAAGTTTTGTCAGAGGCTTGCATTGTAGATGATAAGATGCAATCCAGTTGAGCAGGTATAACTGTGATACTAGACTCAAACAATTCACAAAAGCAACTCAAAGATTTTGAAGTGGTAGAGCAACTAGAGGAAAGGCTTGCAAGACTTTCCTTAAGAAYGGAAAGTTGCTTTGTTACCACAACTTGCAAAACATTGCCAAGAACATGGAAAATGGTAGGTTCTGCTTGCCTCAGACTCAGTACAAAACTCATCTACAGGCAATCAGGACCACAAAGTCTAGGAACAAAAACATTYGTTTCATGCACAGTGCAAATAYGTACAGCATGTGAAAACTGTGCAAAGTCCCTCTTTGTATTCAGCAATATTAGAAGAGTGATTGTAATGACAATGTAATTTGCAAGTTCTGTCACAGCAACTACCACAATTATAAATGGTTTGGGCTTGAAAGATGTGACTACTGCTCTAGAGTAAGGAGTGACAAAAGAACTAAAGATAGGAGACACTGGAACCCTCCAAACAATGAGGAGTTGAGAGATCACTTGAAATAAATGAATTTTTTATTGCATATTGAGGATGAGGCTCAGGAGGATGCTGCTTGTATTACCATAGATGCTGTTGTTGTTTCACCAAGCAGTACCAACACAACCACTGTTAATATTGAACTAACTCTACCAACTGCAGATAGTACTGAGTTAAGTGCAGTCAGAGGCAGTGGAGTGGTTGGACCAATTGAAGCAGCCAGTGTAACAAACAAAAATATTACTTATTTGGTGAAACATGGATAGTTCTACTATTTGGTTGCTGATTTGGTTGCTGATTTGGTTGCTGATGTAGTTGCTGATTTGGTTACTGATGTAGTTGCTGATATGGTTGCTGATATGGTTGCTGATGCAGTTGCTGATGCAGTTTCTGATACAGTATCTGATACAGTTCCTTCTGCTCCTTCTGCTGAATTGGTTGCTTGCTTAGCTGCTGAATCCATTGCTGATTTTCTTTTGTTTCTGGATGCTTCCAAGGAGCTTGCTCAGTAAAAGCATATTGTGCCTATGCTTCTTGTTGCTTCTTCCCTTCATTCTTACTAKAWTCACCATAGCACTTCTCACACCCATCACTGTAGTTTTAGTTGTCCAAATCCCAGGARAAGCTTTGATCCCTTTAGTTAGGATTTTCCCACTCATCATAAGCAAACTCTTTTGTACACTGAATGCAAGGAGTGTAGTTGTTTTCCCTCTTCATCACAGTCCTGTAGATCTGAAAGAACCACTTGTGATTGTCCCTGACCTTCATCTTTGCAGGCAAGAGCAACTTAGCAAACCTAGCAAGCTCAATTGCCTTTGGAAGATCTTTCTTCTTCAAGCAGGTCTTCTTCAAACAGCCAGCACTGGTCTGATTGAGCTCCTTGTTATRTAGAGTAGGCTTCCTGTCCCATTCCCAGTCTTCAATCCACTTCCAGTCTTCATTCATTACAAACTRTACTTGAGGGGATGGATCATTGATTATTTCTGGTGGAGGGGAGGGCTCAGGAGCCTTTTTTTTGGGGGGGGGAGCACAGAAGTATCCATTACACTTTGGATCTTCCACCCTATCCCTGGATCAATGCCCTTGATCAACTCTACTGCTACTATTGCCTTCATTKCTGGGTGCCACTTCATCTCCATGTTGCCCTTTAGGATTGCAAGCTTGCACTTGGGTATCCAGTGCTTGTAAGCAGAGGCCTTGGGTCCTGTGTAAATATGGATCCTAGCTTGGTGCCTTGCCTTTYTTGTTTTTGCCTTCCTCCTGTTTAATTTTGCCCTCTGTTTTGGGTGGGGAWAACCAAAGAGTGGTTCTGTGCATTGTGGAGGAACCRATTCTGGGAAGCTGTTGGCACATYAATAAACATCCTTATGGAGGTATTCAASAAGGAAGTCTGGTGTTTCAGTTTGCTTGTTTTGCTGCTGCTTGATTTTTGGGCCATGCTCCATTTTTGGCTGGGGTTGTCTCACTCACAGGATGTATTGTTCTCAATCAATATAAAGAGAAGGAAATGTGATTGAYGCATTGTGTTCTGAGTACTAGGAATAGATCTGACACAGTTCCCTCTGGTAAATCAGAGATAGAACAAACAACAAATTGAGGAGGTGCATTGCCAAATTTTGAGTTCACACAATTAGTGGCCTAATTTTTCAAGCTAAAAATAGCAGTTGAGGTACAGAGTGTCTGTGATCTTCTATTGTGGGACTRAATGGGTTGAGTCAAACTTGTCCTTATATGGTTAAACAAAGATAGCCCAACATCATTACCAGAAATAATAGGCCAAAAACAACTCTAGTAGTAGTAGAGGATGTCCAGTCCCAATTGATATTACTATGATTGTCTCCAAGAAGTGAGTGTCATTGGGAATCCACTCTTAGGCTCTAGAGGCATTTTCTAATGGGTGATTCCCGTTATTAATGGGTGATTCCCATGATTATAGAAATGCTACATTTGATAGACAGACAGATCAAAAATCTATCACAATTTGTCATAGATTTCTTAGCATTTTTAGAACGGGCCAACCGACCCCACCCATCCTAAATGTGCTAAATCTATGATGGAACCCAAGAATCAAAATTACGCAAGATTCAACAGAAATGCCTACCAGTACATACCCAGACCTCTTTTTAGTCATTTCAGATTCTGAAAAAGACTGAGATGAAGTCTGCCTTCCTTGCTGTCTGTCCATTAAAATTTTGATTCCCGTTATTCTAAAAACTCTAGATTTGATAGACTGACAGACCAAAAATTTAGTGAAAATGACTCCAGATTTAGCAAGTTTAGGACCGGTCAAATCGACCCATCCTAAATACTCTACATTTAGAGCGGAATCCACGAATAAAAATTTGGAGTCCGATGTTTTACTTTGAACCATGGCGCGCCTTTAAGTCTTTTTAGTCTTTACGTTGAAAAATATTTAAGATTCCAAATTCCRAGAAAGACTGGCATCAAGCCGGCAATTCTCAGTTTGTCCCTTGAATGTCTTGATTCCCGTTACTCCAGATCCCTAGATTTAGAGTTTTAGAGATTTAWAGTAACGGGAATCACCCATTATATTACTAAAAATGCTAATTTATCAATATTAACGGGAAGCACCCAATTTTGGGACCGACCATGGAATATGTGCAGCAATATGATTTTTCTCTCGCTCTGTTGCAAAATCTTAGCTCGTTCGAAACGATGCGCACCCCTCTAAATTTAGCACCCCTGGCAGACACTACACAGTACAGTACATACCATATTAAATAAGAGTATTACATCAACGTACAAAACATAAGTCCCTTACTATTACCTAACAGAAACGTCAGCACAGAAAATGAAGTATCCTTCTTTCTATTCAATGAGACTGCAGCAGCAGAAGCGCGAGTCTGTCGCACGCCAAATACCCATGTACGGATGCATACTACGTAACTGTAACAGTACGCAGCAAGATAACTTGCACGAGTAGAAACCGTAGTACAGAACGTATCATCTCTCAAGAGAAATTTATGTACTAATGTGTTCTTGCCAGGAGAGGAAAAGAACACGCGCAACCGGATTCMGCGTCCCATAGCTGTCGTTCCTTATTTCCATCATTCAGAACACAGTTGGTATCGTAWCGATTGTCATATAAAAAGCACTGTTATTATGAACAATGAGGAAGTGCCTTAAGTTGTTGATGTTTACATTGCTGAGAAGTTCGGCTTGTTCGATTAGACAGGCTACGACCAAAACATCGATTCAGTTGAGATTGGCAACACGTACTGACGTTCCTGCTATTCAACGATGCAACTTGGCTTGTTTGCCAGAGAATTATAATACCAATTTCTATTGTTCTCACTTGAGACAATGGCCAGATCTTGCGTTAGTTGCAGAGGAGATTCACCATCCTCAACAGAACGAAACATCGGAAGATCGGCATCAGCAATATCGAAAACATTTCCCGGGTTTTACCGGAGAGCGAGAAGAGCCAAAAGTTATTGCCTACGTTCTCGGAAAGGTCGAAACACGCCCATCTATAGATTACGATAATCCTATTTCACGSAATGGACGCGTTGAAAGACTAGGYCATGTGACCAGTCTTGCCGTCCAAAAGGATTTTCGAAGGTTGGGGTTAGCGAAGGCCATGATGAGCCAACTGCATTATCATCTTCAGCACCATGGGATTGCAAGTTGYGGGTTACATGTTCGAACGTCCAACGTCGCAGCATGTCGTCTTTATGAAGATGATGGATATGAGGTTGACCAAATCATTAAGAGTTACTACCAAGATGGCGAGGATGCCTATTTTATGAGACGGATTTTCCGTCAGGAAGACAGTTTGAACTACGACCAGGGATATAGGCCGGGGCGACTTGTCAAGAAAGCATGGAAAAGTGGACCTGAAGAACTTCGGTTGCCTAGAATTCACATTCCGAGTATCAAAGAAATTCATGAAGAGCATTCTAGCAATCCGGCGGGCCATCCTCCTCCCCCTGCCGAGCTTTTATCTGGTATATAACAGAAGTRCGTCAGTACAATTGAATTGCAACTGAATAGACCARTATTATTTTTGGTTCATTCTTGGCCTTATTTTCGATGATTTTTTCTCAAGGAGAGGGATSCGRAGAATATTGGAGTTCAGTACAATAGGGTATATTATCAAACATTGCACAGTAGTTTATGTTTATTCTTATTTTGAAGTTTTTGTATTGGGKTATTAGGGGTTGGGGTTGTAGTAGTAGTTCTAWARAAGAAGTGGCAGTCTTTATGTACTAGGTTTTACAAATCAAGGTCACCTGCAACGTGTCTAGCTAAGGACTCATGGAATGGAATGGGGTGTCATGCACATATCAGATRTGGCATGACATGGAATGAAAATCCTTCACAGTACTATGTATTGCGGATCAATTGTAACTACATTTCACAGGAAATTTCCAATGTTAATTTAACATTCTGAATGTTAGGCTATGTAGAAATGAGTAAATGCATGAAAAATTGTTTAAGTTTTGCTTGTGATATGCTTG
Organism: Pseudo-nitzschia multistriata; assembly: GCA_900660405.1. Taxonomy (NCBI): domain Eukaryota; phylum Bacillariophyta; class Bacillariophyceae; order Bacillariales; family Bacillariaceae; genus Pseudo-nitzschia; species Pseudo-nitzschia multistriata. Next base: position 242,113 of record CAACVS010000439.1, read on the forward strand.
ATTCTTGTCCAACAAGAAGCAAGAGCAGGAGGATCACCCTCCAGTGGTGGAATGCAYGACATGTGTAGCCCCCCCATTCCCCAGCATGCGTGCCTTTAAATTTGTCCCTTTGAAATGTTTAGGTTGTCACTACTAGTAGTACTAAGAGTATTAGTAGTTGCTCTTGTCCGTCAGAAAAATTAGATTGATTAGTATGTTATCACCAGAAAGGAAACAAGAAGATAACTCACCACCATGCTCACCAATCCTGGAAATAGTACTAGTACTAGTAGTAGTAATCTATTCTTGAAGGCCTAGTAGTAGTAGTAGTAGTAGTAAATTGTAGGATATGACACCGCACACCAGCATTAGTGGTACAACAAGAACAAGTAGTAGTTTTAGTATTACTAGTAGTACTACTAGTAGTACTTCTACAAAGGAATAACAAGAACAAATTATAAGAACAGTACTCTCTAGTGACTAACAAGATTGCCCTCACCACCACCAGCAGCAGCAGCAGCAGCAGTTCTTGCGCAGATCTAAGAGCCCATGCACCCACTTTCTTCAGAAAAAATGGTCTCAGTTTTTTTCAGGGCCCAGGCAAAAACAATGATTCACTTTTGCATCCACCCAGCTTCAGCACATGCAGTAAGTGAACAGGAGGTGTGTGTGCGTTTGTTGTTCAGGGGGGGGGGGGTGCACAGTAGAATTTTTTTCATTCCAAAATTTYAGCGTTTACTACTATGCATTGCAGAACAATTGAAACTATGTTTCAGAGGGCYTTCTTCCCAATGTTAATTTTACATTCCGAATGTTAGAAATTACATTCTAAATGTTATTTTAACATAAGGAGGAACGTTATTACTATGTCACTACTAGTAGCTACATGGATCCTAGTAGTAGTATTCCAATGATCAATGTGGTAGCGCCCTACTACCTTCCCAAAACAATTATTTGGGTCTTGCAAATACCTTAAAATGAGGAAGAAGAAAGTCCTTTCCTGCTAGCATTCAGACTGTTAAGCAGAGCATTAACCGCAGTACCTACCGGTACTCATTTCTACATAGCCTACCGGTATGCTGATAATGGGTCATTCCCGATAGTCTAGATGGTCTAAAATTCTAAATGGTCTAGTTTAGACTTTTGAGTTTAACAAGAATCATTAAAAACAGGGTCCCAACGGACAGTTCTTTAGGCCCTCTTCTACTTTAATGGAATCCGGAATCTCAACAGAAATGACTAAAACTAGAAAAGCGCGCACGCAACGAATTTTTATTGGATAATAATGAGTCATGCAACGGATTTTCATTCTTGGATTCTGGTCTAGATTTTGAAATCTGTAAGGCGGGGGGGGGGGGGCTTACAGAAAGTCTAAAAATTGAGACTAGATGGTCTATTTTTGGTCTGTCTGTCTATCAATATTTTAGACTTTCTAGACTAACGGGAATGACGGTATTTAAAAAGAGAACTGGAACTTTCAGCATGAAAATAATTTGAACTGTAAGTTTTTTCGAAGGCTGTTGTAAAATTATTAAAAATCATACCGTCCCCTAATATAAACTTACTTAGAACAACTTTT